>JAUELO010000031.1:3211027-3221493 GCA_032357855.1 Amphibolips quercusostensackenii | reverse complement strand
GAAATCTTTGCAACATGCAAGCCTCATGATACAATTGTTTGTATAATATACAAAAGTAATACTCTTATGGCAAGTCAAGCAAAAATAAACATCGATGACAGCGCGGTTTTATGATTAACCCAAAAAATATTAAGGAAGCACCAATAAATTTGCGAAATCCAATCTCAAAAAATGTTACATTTGTACGCTTAGGACAACTGTAAGCAATACTTTTCAAAAAGTGTGGCATTGCTTTTCTGTTAGTGCGGATTGCTATATTTGAAGACAGTTTTGTGTGTTATAAGAAAGTGTGAAAAACGATTCAGGTTCCTTTTTTTGTTGGGTTCGTTCTCGGCGTCCTGCACAATGAGCTTCTGAACCTTTTCTCTCAACTGCATGTATGCTTTTCTCAGTGACACACACCTTAAGGACATCTGAAGGGAAGGCGAGATCGATTTTCGCGCTCGGTTTTTTTCGGTTTCCGCACTTCGTGCTCGGCTTAGATAGAAAAAAGACATTTACTAGCAAATATTATGAAATTATCAAAACTTCCACAATCAAAGTCATTCTCAAATTTGTTTCTATTTCACATAAAAAAAAAAGTTTATTTTCTTGAGGCTTTATTGGCCATAAGGAACACATTCTCATTACAATAGCCGAGTTTCTCGATCAATTTTTCAAATGTATCTATATAATTTTTTGATCATTCATATTATAACAATAATTTGTTATTGTATATTTTTGTGCACGGCTAAATTTCGGCACGACACACAACTTAAAGACATCTGAAGGGAAGGAGAGAACGATTCTCGCGATCGGTTCTTTTCGGTTTTCGCACTTCGTGCTCGGCTTAGATGAAAAAAAAACAGTTACTTGCAAATGTTATAAAATTATCAAAACTTCTACGATTGAAGTAATTTTTTAATTTGCTTCTATTTTACATTGAATAGAAAGCTCATTTACTCAAGGCTCTATCGTCCATAAAAAAGATATTCCTATTACAATAACCGTGTTTCTCGCTCAATTTTTTATATGTATTTATATAATTTTTTAACCATTGCTATAATAACAATAATTTGTTATTATATATTTTTGTGCACGGCTAAGTTTCTGCACGACACACACCTTAAAGACATCTGAAGGGAAGGCGAGAATGATTTTTGCGCTCGGTTCTTTTCGATTTTCGCACTTCGTGCTCGGCTTGAATAGAAAAAAACAGTCACTTGCAAATGTTATGAAATTATAAAAACTTCTACAATTAAAGTAATTTTTAAATTTGCTTCTATTTTACATTAAAAAAAAAGCTCATTTACTTAAGGCTCTATCGGCCATAAGGAACACAGTCTTATTATAATAACCGCGTTTGTCGCTTAGTTTTTCATATGTATTTATATAATTCTCTAATTATTGCTATAATAACAATAATTTGTTATTGTATATTTTTGTGCACGGCTAAATTACGGCACGACACGCAACTTAAAGACATCTGAAGGGAAAGCGAGAATGATTTTCGGGCTCGGTTCTTTTCGGTTTTCGCACTTCGTGCTCGGCTTAGATGAAAAAAAACTGTTACTTGAAAATGTTATAAAATTATCAAAACTTCTACGATTAAAGTAATTTTCAAATTTGCTTTTGTTTCACATTGAAAAGAAAGCTCATTTACTTAAGGCTCTATCGGCCATAAGGAAGACATTCTTATTACAATAACCGCGTTTCTCGCTAAATTTTTCATATGTATTTATATAATTCTCTGATCATTAAAATAATAACAATAATTTGTTATTGTATATTTTTGTGCACGGCTAAATTTATGCACGACACACACCTTGGAGACATCTGAAGGGAAGGCGAAAACGACTTTCTCGCTCGGTTCTTTACGGTTTTCGCACTTCGTGCTCGGCTTAGATAGAAAAAAACAGCTTCTTGCAAATGCTACAAAATTATCAAAACTTCTACAATAAAAGTGAATTTCAAATTTGTTTCTATTTTACATTGAGAAGTAAGCTTATTTACTTAAGGCTCTATCGGCCAAAAGGAACACATTCGTATCACAATAACCGCGTTTCTCGCTTAATTTTTCATATGTATTTATATAATTCTCTGATTATTGATACAATAACAATAATTTGTTTTGTATATTTTTGTGCACGGCTAAATTTCTGCACGACAATGATAACCTTTGATATCACTGTAACATTTTGAAAATGCTTTGCATTTTTTCACACTTTTATTAAGCTCTAAAGAAAATCTATAATTTTCTGAAGCTTCGTTTACCTTACTGAAAATGCTACCAAAAAATCAAAAATTCTATTTTTTGTCAAAAATTATTTTTTAAATTAAGAAAAACTATATTAAAAATTAGAAGAAGAACGCTGAATCATATGAAAATTAATTGCTTGTTTGTAATTTCATTTTTCACAATTGAAACAAAAACGATGCATCCTATCAAAAAATGATTAATAACTAATTTGTAGTTTTTTTTTTGGTGAATAGCTTAACTTTTTTATTTCTTTCGTAGCGTATAACATTTGTCCAAAAATTTTAATTTTTTATTTTTGAAGTTGTTTTTTTAGAAATAAAGCAAAAACTACGCGTCATATTGAAAAGCGAGTTTTAACAAATTTGTTTTTTTTTCGTTGCACAATTTTTGTCTCCTTATTTTTTTCATCTTGCCTAGTTTGACAACAAAATAGAATTTTTGATTTTTATTGATTTTTTTTAGTATCAGAAATTCAAATTCTTAATTATTTTAAGAAATTCAAAATTTTGTCATGATAGTCTTTTAGGGCTTTCGAAAAGCAGCCTTTTTCTCTTTCTTTTTTTATTTCATATTGTGCATTGTTTGGCTTGAAATTTAAATTTTATTTTGCTTCTTTGAACTTTTTTAATGCTATAACTCTTAAAATTTTTTTTACATTAAAAACAGTCATAGCGATAAATAGTTCGTCCTTTTAAGCACCACCAATAACTATTTATAGAATTTTTGAATTAAAAAAAAGTCGTTTAAAAATTTTTTAAATGTGCTCACTTTGTGAATTTTTATCAAAAATAGCTGGCTAACGAAGTTGTTTTTTTCCTTCAGGTTTTAAACAAATGTGCCAAAGCCTAATCCAATCTGATTATTTTTTCAAAACTTATCGTGCCTACAGACTACAGACACCTTCGTAAAAATCGTTTTTCTTGACTAAGGGCGTCTATAAACGTAAAGATTTGATTAAAACCTGCAAAGTCAAATTTTACATAAAACCAATACCTTCTTATTAGAATGAGAATGTAATTAACAAGTTTGTATATTTCAAAAGTTTTCTAATGATTATTTATTAAGAAATTTTCACAGTACCTTTATGACTATTATATATTGCCTATCATTTTTTTCTCAAAGAGTGTTTTAAACTTCACTGTTATTAGGAACTATCAAATTTTTATACTTTTCATAAGATTTTCAGGTCCGTAAAACATACAAATTTTTCTGAAACATTGGTGTCAGGCTCGATAAAGTGCAACACATTAAACTCAAAAACGATCAATCATTCATTAAGCAAACATTTTTTCTTTAATTATTTTTCTGACGTCAAAGTTAGATGACTGATATTCTTCCTTTTCCATCTTCGCTAATCAAGTTTGCAACATTTTCGCTTTCGTAATAAAAAGCTAGATGACTAGCCAAAGCTAAAATAATTATTGCTTTTAATCCGAAGTTGGACAAATATCTTACATGTAACAGGTAATAACAATAAAATATTTATCATAATCATTATTGAGGCTTTAATCTTTTGTCAGTGCCCCAGTTTCTTTTTTCAAAAACACATAAAAAAACAGCTTTCAGCTGACAATAGCCCAAGGCATGTCGCACAACTTAGTTTGGCGTCTACGAGTGCAATATACTGACTCTACTGTGCGCAACTGATTTTGAAAAAGAATGGATATTTTTCCGATGTAAAAAAATAATTGTTATCGTTGGAGCCAAAGTCATTCCCTTTTCTGTAGGTCCATCTCCTTGTCCAGTACTTTCTCAACGCATCACAGAAAAAACAAAGTGTGAATCTAACACCAATTTCAGGGTACCATTTACCTGCAACAAAAATTAGTCGCGAGATGGGACACCATCTTGTTTTGGGTGCAACCAAATTTCAGCATAGGCATTTTACTGTGATAAGAGCAGCATCTTTACGAAGTGAATAAGAGGATGCTGTCAAATGATGGAAATTGATGCAGGGGTTACTGTACAAAAAGAAGAATAAGTAATTGAAGCCCAGAATGATACATTGAGATTTGGATTAGTCTTGAAAGCTTTTGATGAAACAGAATAGACAGAATCATACAAAAAGGCGCTATCATCAGAAAATTATTCGAGATTTGCCTACAATATTAAAGCATTATCTAGGCATTTTATAAATAATAAGGTTGCAAGTTCTAAAAAGGTTATTGTTTTAAAAAGAATGCTTAAGCATATAAAAAAGTGTACCAAAAACTGAATCTAGAATTAAGCCACATGATAATAGTTGGTCTTTCAGTTAGGACGAGCTAGATGCTTTTTTTCATTTGAATCTGTTACATTTAAGAAATCGCAAGTGCTCATGGGATTGACAGAACGTCCCTCTGGTCAGTGAAGTGCCGCTTCAGCCTCACACAAAAAAAACAATGTCACGTGATCGATTTGAAGAAATGTCCAGGTTCATTAGGTTTAGATCTATAGCAGCCAGAGTTAAGCGCCTGGTGAATAATAATTTCACTACGATGTTTGAATTTCTGTACAAGTTCATTGAAAATTCAAAAGTCTGCTCCATTCTTGGACCTAATATCACAACCAATAAGCAGCTTCTTCAAGCTAACGCATGCTGACGTTTCACATAGTACATGTCTTGAGAGTCTGATAAATACGAGTACAAGCAAAAGTTCTAGCTTGCAGCTGACTAAGACTAAGAGTATATTGTGAACGGTTTTTCTGATATCAGAAAAGATGAATTGTGGCCTTATGACCAGCGCCTTGCTGATTCCTTCAAAATTACCACTGATCTCGGAGATAAGAGCATTAGCTTGGTTAGGAAGGTGGGTCAAAGAAGGGTAAAAGTACATCTGGGCAATAACAAAAGGCCAGAAAACCTTTGCATAAAACAGTATTGATGTGAAAAACAAGAAACGGGTAGAGTTCCGAAAAGCGCTTACCTCCGATTGATTCAAATCTCCGTATACCTATGTATTTTGACGCGCTGATCACAAAAATGATAGTAAAAATACCTAGAAATTTTATTTTCATAGTGAAAACTATAAACTACCCATAAAAATCATGATTTTTTTACGTTTATCTTAGTGAATAGTAAAAATTTACAAAAAAGCATTAAACAAGAGTTGTAGATTCTTTGCAAATACATATTTTATGTTGAATATGTTCTTACCCTACGACTGAAAGTTTTCGAGAAAATAAAGAAAATGTCATTTTAAAGTATAGACTTGCTTAGATCAAACACGATACTCTTTTCTACGTGTAATGGGGGGGGGGGAAGGCACACCTATGACTGGCCACAGGAAAACCTTAGGTAACACACGACCCCCTTTCTAACGTCTCATAAGGAGGAAGGCATTCCTGTGACTGGCCACAGAAATAACTCAAGTTACACACGACCCCCTTTTCAGCATTTCATGAGGGCGGAAAAGCATTATTATGACTGGTCACAGAAATTACTCAAGTTACACACAACCCCCTTTGCAGCGTTTCATGAGGGCGGAAAAGCATCCAATGACTGGTCACAGAAATAACTTAGGTCAGACACGACCCCCTTTCCAACGTGTCATAAGGGCCGAGAAGGCACCCCTGTGATTGGCCCCAGAAAAAACTTAGGTCACACACGACACCTTTTTCAACGTGTCATGGGGGGCGGAAAAGCATCCCTGTAACTGGTCCCAAAAAAAACTAAGGTCACACACGACCTCTTCTCCAACAGTATATCTGTATATCTGCAGTATATTTGTGATTTTCCACATGTATCGTCTATTTTGTCGAAAACCATCAGTCGTAGGGTAAAAACATAGATAACATAAAATATGTATTTTTAAAGGATCTACAACTTTTATTCAGAGCTTTTTTATATATTTTCACTATTTACTGAGATAAACGTGAAGAGACATGATTTTTATAGGTTGTTTTCGGTTTTCACCATGAAAATCCAATTAACGGGTATTCTTACCATCATATTTGTAATCAGCGCGTCAAAATACATAGGTATACAAAGTTTTGGATTAATCGGAGGTAAGCGCTTTTCGGAACTTTATGACAAGAAACTCCTTAACTACATTCAGAACCGAGCTGAGATACCCGTGTAGGCACAAATTATTTTTCGCAAGCAAAGAAAGAGATGATTGTATCTTTACAGAAATCTTTATTCTGAACGACAAGAAATTGCAGAGATACAAGCGAAACCAAATTCTTTGTTTAAAGGCTACTTGCCACTATTTTATCATGATTTATGTAATGTATAAAAAAGGAAGTCCAGGCGGTTATAAATATTCCAATATCTTAAACTTCTTAAAAAATCTAGTTACAGATTTTCTTGTTGCGCATGGCAGAATAGTATTTAAAAAATCAAATTTGGCTCAGTGAATGTTACAGAAAATATCCGTAAATTCATAAATTGACTTAAAATTCTGCAAACTCTGCTGATAATTTGGTAACTTTTACAGGAAATCTATGCTGATCCTATTTTGACTGAAAAACCTGTAAGTTTAGCATGATTTATACGTGTGCGTGTTACTATTTTTTAGTAAGTTTACAAAAAGTATTTTTGCGTTATCTTATATTGGCATTGATTATAAAGAAGAACACAACTCATCTTCGAGCTCAATTCCCAACTATTACTGATTTGTATTGAAAACCCCTGATTCTTTTGTGGGTGTACGTGTGCGATACCAATGGGCTTTTTGTGGTTAATTACATTAATATACGTTGCAAAGCAATTTTTTTATAAAAAAGCGACTAAAAAACAGTAAGGTAAAATTTTTTTAAAAATAATTTTTGTTTATTCACAAAAAAATGAAAAAAAAACAGGATAAATTGCTTCATAAATAAAGATATAATTATGCAAATGTAAAACGAAAGTGGTAAATTTTTAGTTAATGTATAATAATTTACAGTTACGAACTCAGATAGAGTTATAAATAAACAAGATTTAGATAAAAATTCCATAAAGTTTGACGTCGGCATAGTTTTAGTGTATAGGTATGCAAATATTGTAAGCTTAGCACCTCTAAATTTTTGAATTTTTTCTTAGCAACAGTATCAAATTTTATTGTAAACTTAGCTCATCTTTCGGCTATAAAACAAATATTATCTTTTAGATAATTATGATACTCCGGCAGGAAAAATTATACATAGTGAAAGAATCGCGTATAATTTCAATTGATTTTATATACTATTTTTTCATAATACAAATCCCTAGGACAAAGCGTACGAATCTTATGATTTTTTTTTAATAGAGTAAGACTTGCGTATAATAACGCATTAGTAATAATGGACCATACAAGTACAAATTATTTTAAATAGCCGTGTACTATGTTATAATAAAGACTATACATTTTGTTTACGAAAATGATTAAAAATAATAGTTTATCAAATAAAAAATAGAATAAGAATTGAATAAAAAATAAGCATTCCAAAGAACAAAAAAATTCAGCATTTAAAAGTAATTTAAATGTGCTTCAATTACAAAAATATTAGTTTTAACAAATTAAATGATTACATTTTTTTCCTTCGTACCGATTACGATGAAATGTAAATATCTCAGAAGAACAAACTTAACGCCTATATTTGATGACATTACGAGTCCAGGACACACTGTACGAGAATCTCTTTATCTTTCAACCATCTGTGATAATTCTTATTTTAACATCTATCAGTTGTTTCTTTAAATTGATAAGATGAGGATCGATTTAACTCTGATATTATCCTTGGCGGTTATTTTCCATTTTTTTGGTGAATATGAACATATAACAAATCTATAATTTTAAGTATATTTTTTCAGGCTATAGACAAATCTAGATTTGTGCAATTATTCTGCACTCTATCGCGATTACTATTTTTTACTAACCATATTTGAGCTTTTGCGAAATTAGTGCAAATTTTATCTTAATTTTTTTTTGGGAAATTAAAAATATATCTGATATAAAAATTGAAATTCTAAAGATGTCCCTATTTGTACGCAATTTCGTCGGATTTTAAAACCACGTGAAAAAAATAATCTCTTTAGTTTTAAGTTACTATTATATAAATCCTGGATAGAGCAAAAAGTCTGATAAGATTTCAGCAAATTTTAGTAAGCAGTAAAAGGAATGTCAATTAGGTTTCAGAAAAATAGAGCCCAGGAAAAAGCCTACTTATTTTTAGGAAAAAATATTTCAAAAACCGAGCAACCCTTTTCAGTAAATGAAAAATATTTCTCTAGAATTTAAAAAACTGTCAAATAACTTTCATGAACTGGAATTGGAGCAAACGGTTGGTTAATTTATATTTGAAAAGCCTTTCAGATTTTATTTTATGATAAATGTCGTTTATTCATACTCTTTACGTGCTTGAGGGAAGTAACTAGCAAAAATTGAAACTTTTGCTAATTGTATTCTGAAATTTTTTTTTCAAAATAGGTCAAGGACGGAAGTTTTTCTTTCTTATTTTCCACGCATTACCGAAATATAGAAGTTTTGCATTTTTTTAATTAGGGTTAGAACCTAGAATTTTTTTTCATTTTGATTAGAAATTCTGGTAAGCGTGAATAGTTTTTTAAATAATACGCTACCTAACACATTTTTTTCTAGGCTGACTCACAGAACTCGTCAGTAAAGCCATGTGAGTCAGACATGCCTTGAACAATTAAGAATTTGATTGACCTAAAATTTATATTACTATATATTTTCGAAAATTTTTTGACTTTTGTGAATTTTTGAAATAAAGATCAGTATTGCTTTACTGAGAAGTTTAGTGAGTCAGCTCAGCAAATGACATGTCAGATTTTGTATCATTTAAAAAAATATTTAGTCTAACAAAAATAAAAAATAAATAAATTAAGCCACACCTTAATGATTAAAAAATCTTTTTTACAATTATGATACTTGAATCAATTAGAAACTAATACTTTTTAAAAGAAAGCAAAGATGTCATTTATGTGAAAAAAAGCTCAACTACAGCACCACAGGCCACTTTCCGTTTTATTCTCGCACCCATATTATTTATGATAATACTTCAAGAACCAGTTGATATTTTATTATGTCCTTATTCTTATTTTGAAGAGCAGATTACAGAATTTGATTTAGCGCTGTTTGAATTTTTTTTGTTTAATTTCCTGAAGCATGCTGAGAATGAAAGTTCAGATTTAAATATTAGTGCAATGTTGATCAGTAGCGTACGTATAAACTTTTATGTTAGATTTGAATGAATTTAAGGTGTTAGATCATGAAAATTTTAGGCAAAAGTTTAACGAACCGTTTAGGGATTAATGTAATAAGTATATGATTGTGTACTTAAATCAAAATTAAGCTGCTGCTTCTTTTCGCAGATTTGACTTCAGAGTTTGAATGTTTACCTAATGGTGAACCTCTTCCTGGTTTTCCTCGTTCTGGCCCTTCTTATTTACGTGGCAGACCTTATTATCCTATTAAGACTCCTTCTGTCGAGCCACCTCTTCATGCCACGCCCAGGTCTTCTGCTTCTGTTAAACTACCACTTTGTGATAAGTCTAGGTCTCCTCCTCCTTCTACCGAGCCACCTCTTCGTGTTAGGTCCAGATCTCCTCCTGCCTATCATCGTTCTGTCGTATGTGGATACTTACCTGATGAACTAAAGTTTGTTCGGCTTATTCCGCACACGAATCTACAACGGCAATTTGGAATTCGCAAATACACATTCCCTGCAGGTAAACCACTTCAATTGAAAGGAGCACGTGGTGCAGCAGCGCCCATGCCAACTGAAGAACGCAATGTTTTAACAACGTCGACTGGTGACATCCTTGCAATATTTGAGTGTAATAATACAATTCTTCGTGGAATGTACACAAATAATACTAGGCCTGCAAGACGTGCCAAAATAAACATTAGCAGCGGCGTAGTTTCCTTAATGACCCGAGATGAAATTAATGAAATTCCAATAAGTTCCAGAAATCCAATCTCAAAGCATTTTATATTTATACTTTTAAGACAAATGTAAATACGATTTCCCACACTATTTATTTAATTAATAAAGTTTAAAAGTAAACGGATTTTCTAGTCGCCAAGCTTTTCCTTCGAATAGCCAAGTCGGAACGGACAGAATCCGTTTTCCTTTTCTAGCTCCGCTAATCTAGATTGCAATATTTTAGCTTTTCTTCCATAAAAACTGGACGAATAGGTGCTACATACCCCCTTCAGAACTGAGCATTTTATTTTGGACATGCAATCCGAGCAATTCTGAACTTCTATAAAATAAAAAAAGGAAGATATTGAAATTCAGAAACAATTGCAGTGTGCGA
>JAUELO010000031.1:3141729-3152079 GCA_032357855.1 Amphibolips quercusostensackenii | reverse complement strand
ATAAATATTGAGGAATAAATAAATATTTTTTGAGAAAACCATAAAGTCACCTTATTTTTTGAACACACCTCGTACAAGGAAAATTAACCAGGTCAGACCGGATTCTTGGAAAATGATGGTTGGCTCGAATTTAACAGTGAACAGACATAAACAAAGCAACTGGTTATTTTGATTTTTCCATACCACTCAGTATAATATTAGGATTTTCTGAAGATTATCATAAAATAATTATCAATGTTAAACATAAGCTTATTATAACTAAATCTGAGAGTGATGCAAATGCCGTTTTACAAACAGTGCCAGCTGCTGCAGAGACGGTTGAAGCATTCAAGATAGAGATTAATAAAAGCGAAGGTTATTACCAAGCGTTACATTGTCAGATGAACGTAAATTTAAATTACTAAAGTATATTGAGAAAGGTCCATCCATTCCAATAAGCTTTCGTACTCAGGAATAATATGATTATCTATTACTACCAACTACTTTGAATCATATTTGAACTGTAAAAACAGCAACTCAGTTGGAAAAACCTAGATTTATAATATAAGGTTTTCAGACAAACAGACAAAATGTGTCAACCAAAAGTGCCAGCTATTTCGACCATTGCAAAAAATCCAATGTAAAACTGTTTCAAAATTTACAAAGTTATCCATATGGTAATTTAAATCTAAATATAGATAAAAATCAGTTTGCTGTGCTTTATGAGATGTATACGTATTTTTAAGCTAATTATTATGGTAAGGAGCCTCTTCCACTTTTAATAAAGAATATATTTTTACAGTATGCACCACTAACGGTTATTGATTGTTCGGAACATAATGAATCATTAAAATATGAACCAGTTGATGTTCGCTTGGAATTTAAAACTATTGATAATTTTCCTGCTCAAACATTAGCATATTGCTTAGTCTTACATGATCGTGAAATTGAATACAAATCAATAAGTGGTGCGGTGAAAAAGTTGGTATAAAACTATTGTAACCAGATTGAATCAGTTTAGTTGATCACGAAATGGAGTATGTTGTGGATGTGCAGGTCCTTACGTGTTCAGTTAATGAATTTATATTGAAAAAATTGGCTATAGTTTTAATTAATAATGATTTAGTACCTTTTTCTGTTTTGTTTTAACCTCCTTGCGAATCGATCTGCATCCCATCAAAGTATAGATGTATGAATCATTGGCTGGAGTATAATTTTCATGTCCAACCGTGGAATATTAGTAATGTACCTTATACGTTTATAAAAGAAATCTTGGAAACTATTTTTAAAGATGCTAGTAAAATTTTTGTGAAAGGCTTGAAAAACGAAAATTTGATTTAAAAAGTTGTTACTCGAAAATCAATGCAAATTATCGACATGCATGATATGGAATATCCTTCATTGAAAATATTATGTGATGAGCCATCTACTAATGTATGCCCACGTCATTCAAGCGCAATGCAATTGTATTGTGCACTTCAAAATGTTACTTTATTAAAGAATTGGTTATCTCGAGATAATAAAAAACCGGTATTTATTTATAAGCTATAATTTAATATATGTAAGTGTTTTTAAAGTCTTGAAATAAAACTGTCAATATATTTAATTTTTCATTTATTCAAACTAAGAGCTATTTTTCTTCATAATTGATCAAAAAAAATTTAACAGTAATAAGTGCAACAGTTGATAGATCATATCGTAGTTTATAGTTCAGACAGTAGTTCATATTGTTAATTCATACTTTATAAGAATATTTACTTAAATTTACAAATTCATTCATTCATTCATTTTCATAAAAACTCTATTTTCAAATAATAGTAAATCATTATCATCATTGCCAACACCCATGGATTGATGCACTCTATTTTTATACCCCCATGAAAGAGTATCTGTTGAACCAGAATTCAGCACTCGCTTATCATCATGCCGGCTGAGAGCAATCGTATCTTGTTAAATTAAGTGCACCTCATGCTTTCAACTTCGGATTAAATGTTGAGTCCGAACCAGGTTTTGACAGAAAATTAGAGTCTATTTATAATCGCCTATTGTTCTTAAAGTTGCCACTTTAACTCCAAATGCTTTTTTCCCCCATCTTCACCTAAAACTTTATAGGCATTTAATTTGGATGGCAAACGAATACATTCGGTAATTATTTTTCCATTATTTTCATACTTCATCAAACCCAATACTTTTTTGTTCAAAAGAAGTATGCCGTAAACATTATTTGGTGAATAGTCTAATGTATCGGATTTTCGCGAATCTTTTTTAATATAATCGTAGACGTTGGAAAATGTAAATTTATATATTAGGCTGTCTGTGTCTGTATACAGCAATTTTGCATTTTTACCAAACGTGTTCTGAATATAATTACAATGAAAATCATAAATTATTATTTTTCGTATTTTTGGTATCAATTGCTTTATTGAAATTGATTTTTGTTTTATTCATTTCAAAGATCACCCTGTCTTCATCGAATATGGTGCAGCTATGAAAATTTGGCCTTGCAGTAAAATTTTTTGCTCCATACCGACCCTCCCATTTGGTTAAAAGCCTTACATCTTTATGCTTTTTAACATTCTCCATAGTTTTACCAAAAACTGAATTATTCATTAATTTATACAATTTTATCTCAAACTCATTTTTTGATTTTTTGCTACAGTCTGTATTTAGGTCAATGTAATCTTTCAACCATGGTTTCTGTTTAAATTGTAATACTCTATGGACTTTACTTATCTTTATTCCCAAGGATAAATTTTTTTTTTCAATTTCTATAATAAACTACATAAATTTCTTTCGTAGCAAATTTGGTACTAATTTTCAAATTAAGCATGTTGGGATAGGAGGTACGAAATGTTCTGGGCATAAAGGTAAGTCTTTATGTATATAAGGAAGCTCTTCTTGATATTCCAAATCTCCTTCTAAGATGTAACCTTCAGATGAGTTTTCAGGAATATTAAAAAAGTTTGGTTCATTGTCAAAATACTGAAGCCATTTGAAATCTTTGTACGGTAAATATTCGCTCATAGCGGCTCCATGTTAGTTATTGATATCTAAGTACATTATGTAAGACTCTGGTTCATTTAGATTGAAATGTAATCCCATAAATATATTATTTGCCTTTGTATATCTATTTTAACATTGCGGAACCCCGCTTCGAATACCTTTTTCAATAAATAACAACATCCTAACATTTTTGAATAAATCAAGTTCAATTCCTGTATGTTTTAACATTGCATCAGAAGCAAGTCCCGGTGCTGTGTAATAGTATAATGGATCTGAATTGTAAGTTGAAAAACATATTTTTCTAAAATTTTGCAAAAATATCATCCACAAGTAAAACATCAGTTTTTAAATAGAGATCAGAGTATTCACTCACAGTTTTCAAATTAATAGTTCCCTAAACTTTACAAGCATGTTGATAATCTTGATTTGAATTATTTGAATCCTGTAATTTGTAATAAAATGCCTCTTTTGATGGTTATTGTTTTTCCTGCGGTTTTTTCCAACTGTCTATATAATCATATGGAAAAACACTACTAGGCATAAATCTGAAAGAGCCAATACATCGATGCTTTACATTTGTGCCTTCTACTTGTTTCGTAAAAGATATATATTTCTCTTTGTTTATAGGCAATAATTGAATTTTACCTTTAAAACTTGTACCTAAATCTTTTATTGAAAAAAGGACATCATATCCTGATAAGATATAAAAAACTACAGGAATCACATACTAGTATTAATTACAAAATTCATGACTTGGACCGCGATATTTAGTTGTAAAGTGGTCATGTTCACGGTGTTTAACATCACCATTTGCAAAAGGTTTTTCACGAATGTGACATTTTTTTGTCGTTTTAAATTCATGCTCTTGCTGCAATGATAAACGCTCTATTGGAATAATATTTTTTATCAGTAAATATACTTGCTCAGACACACGTTTCAATTCTTTTATAAACCAATTTATACAGTCTTTTCCTCTATAAACTTGAAGTTCAGACAGAGAATTATCAACATTGCAATGTTTATAAAAAGCTACGCTTGTCGGGACATGTTTTCGGCAATTGGTTGATTGTACGTCTGAATTTCTTTCTAATAAACACTCTATATTAGCGTAAATTGCCACCGGGACTTTTTCTTTAAATACATAATATTTAAATTTTAATATGTTCTTCTTTTCAGTTCGTAGGATTGCCCTGCATTTATTAATATTCTCACAGTCAACTCCATGATTATCAAAAGATTTCTCAAATTTAAAATGACATCAACATTGATCCTAGAACCAAATGTGAAAATAAGCCTTTGTGAATTGTGATTTTACAAATCTGGATAGAGTTTTAATCTGTGCAAAGTGATAAACTTGATTATTTTCGAAAATATCATCGTCTACCTCATCTAAATCAATTTCTGTATTTTCAGTCATAAGAAGATAAATTGTTGGCTTATCTGATATAAGTTGACTTAAATAAAGTGTAACAATTTCTTCTTTCTAACTATTTTCATAAGACTCTATACCATAAACATTTATGCTCAAATTATTTAATTTCTCAAATTTTTGAACATCATGTAAGCTAACAGGAGACTTAATTTCATCATATTTTAAACTTATATTACTGAAATGTGGATAAGAACTTTTTAGGCCTGAATTATTAACAGCAGGGAAAAGAGCAGCCACTACTGACCAGAGAAAACAGAAGACATAATTATTTTGGATATCAACAAGTGCTCTTTTATCTCTTAAAAATTTTTGTAATCTTATATAAGTTGACAAATCAGCAACTAAAACGGTACATATTAATTAAAATATTATTTGAATTTATAATTTTTTAAAATTTTCAATTAGACTTTTCTGGTTGAAACTCTTTAACTTTGAATAATATTTTCTCTCTTACTTTAGTCTCAAACCATTCACTAGTATCTGTCAACTTAAGAATAGGTTATTTTTTTGTATTAAAAAATTGTATTTCTTCTATTTCCCTGCCTACTTCCAAAGCACTGAATTTAGCAACTAAAATAAACATTGACTTGTAACCACCCATAATTTTCAAAGTATTTTTTATTCGTGCAATAATAATTTTTTTCGCATCATCTAAAAATTTACTTAAATCCTTATGGGTTGAATTTATTACTGAACCTGTTCTAAGTTAATTATTGAATTTTGTCTCCATATCTCCCCACTCGATGTTTTCTTTGCCCACAGCCTGATTGATCCCTGCTCCTCTTCTTCATAATTTTTTAAACTTCCGATTTCTGGCTTTTAAAATCCCAAGCAGAGATTGAATTTTATTTTTACGCCTAAAGAAAAGTCTTTTGCTCTTCTCAGAACTTTATTTAACAGACGTATGATTTGGATGTTTTGGATTCCATCTCGGACCCAAAAATCAATTTCTTCAAATGTGGCATTTTCTCCCAAAATTTCGTAAGCCTCATCTATCATTTCAATGAGTCTCTTACACCATATATATCACCATATATCACCATATATCTATCACCATATATATAGTAGTCAAGTTGTTTTTGCTATTAACATGAATGAGACCTTTAAGCGCCGAACTCTGATATCATTGCTTACACTTCCCCGTAGTTTCGGCTTACTTTTATCTCTATGAATCCATCTCTCACCCATACCAGACCTTGATAATACGTTTGCTCTGAAGTAAAGCATTGGAAAATCTAACCTTCAAATTCCTTCTAGAAATTTCCTAAGTCAATCACCCTTTTATTTTGCAGGTGGCCCCATAGATAAGAGAAACGGAAAGAGGCTTGGAAAAGAATGTGTCCTCGAGATAAAATACGATGCTTTCCATGCTTGAAATCAAGGAAATGTTTTCATAAAATTTAGCCAGTGAGAGTCAACGCATTTTAAGTTTTTTGAACATACCATAACTCATACTGATTACTCGAAAAAATTTCACCCTGCAACACTGATTTCACACTGTACCTTGATCATTTCCGAGAAATCTATTGCACTCTAAACAAATAAACTTCAAATTCCTTCTAGAAGCTTCCTAGGTCAATCACCTTATGGTAGCAGATCTCGACCATTTTCATTGTACATAATATGACAACATCGCGATAAGCATTTAACGTATAAATTATATTATTTTGGGCGTGAAAAAGCAGATAATAATAGCTTCATATTGTGACGTCAGATGTCATATCCTATTCCATATTTTTTGGGGTGAAAAAGTTCAGTTCCCGGATTGAAATATTGATTTTCAATATCGATATTGAGAATTGGATACTTCAAGACTGTGATTCATAAGTCGGCACAAGCAGCAAAACCAATCTCACAGCCTTCTGCGCTCTGGCCGCAAGTTTGCTAATCGTATGGAAATTTTGCATCCAGAACTCTCCCTATATTACTACTATCTGCATCATATGTAGAATGATAACAATAATGACTGTTAGTAATTTGCGATAGTGGCGCCACCTGTCAATACAGTCCACATAAGGAATCTGCATTACCGATCGATGTTATAACCGACTACCGGCAACTTAGCACGGAAACGAATCACATTTTAGCACGGACACGAACCATGTCAGTAACATGTCGGTAACATGAATCTCTAGTTAGAACTACCCCTGCTTATCTACTCTAAAGAATCTGCTGGTATTTTTCAAGATTCATGCAACATTTTTCTTATATGGTTTAATTCATTTTCAGAGGTATTCCTCGGGATTTTATGATTGTTCTTGAATTGCTCGATCGCAAAGACTTCCGAAATCTTGGAAATATTACAAAATTATTTTTTGAAGATTTAAAAATTATTTTTAATATATAGTTCTCTCTCTCTCTCTAGCCTTGACACATAGCTTATAGGTTAATTATATCACATGACTCTCTCATGCACATGCTTCATGCCTTACTGTCATTTTATTATGAGTTGATGTTTAGAATATAAAAATTAATTTTATCCATAGTTCATAGGTCAATTATATCACATGGCTCTTTCTCTCTCAAGCACATGCTTAATGACTTCCTGTCACTTTCTTATGAGTTAAAACTTTATTTTTTCTGAATTAGGAACTTAAACATTATTTCATCATTATTATTTTTTAAGAAACTAAAAAATCCTTAATAAGAGTTTTATTTTACTCTTCACTTTTATGAATAAATTATTATCATCCTCTTTGTCTCAATGTTCTAGAAGGTTCTGAATTATAAACGAAGCGTTTGAAATGTATAATTTTTTCACAACGCAAAATGTATTGCGTTATTGAAAATAACCTTGAAGTTGTCAACAAAAAAATTATTTTCAGAAATTGCGCAGTGAAGTTTGATGAAGTCATTAAAAATAGTCTAGAAACTTAGCACGGGCACGAACCACTACAGCTGTAGAATATTTTCAATGTTGGTAACATAGATTTCATGGTCTCTAATTATATGTCTTCCTCTTTATCTTTAAGTTTTCGAAAATTCTACGCTATAATAGACATGTCTAGACACATCCAGAATATAATGCTTTGCAATGTAAAAATGTCATGCGTTATTAAAGAATAATCAATAACCTTAAAAATGTCTGCGTAAAATGCGTAAAATCCCTTTGCGGCATACATTTTTCTATCAAACTAATTTTAAGGACATATGCACCTTGGGGGGTTTTTGGGGTCACTGATCACGAAACTGAAGTCAGATTTACAAAATTCAAAATAACGGATCTAAGATGTCGGACAAACTTTTCAAAAGTTGTTGGATTTTCATCAAACTTGTTACTTAGGGGTTTCCGAGGTCGTTGATTACGAATCCAGAGCCCAATTTGCAAATGCAAAATTGCGGATCCAATGTGGCGGACGAGTTTTCGAAAAATAATAGATTTTGAAACATTTTTTAAATTTTTTATATATGACTTTAGATTCGTTATTGCAGACCCCCAAGACCCCCAGATGCCAAGTTTCATGAAAATCCATTCATTTTTTGAAAACTTGTCCGACATATTGAATCCGTCATTTTGGATTTTGCAAATCTGGCTTCGGATTCGTAATCAGCGACCCTAAAAACCTCAGAGTAACAAGTTTTATTCTTATTTATTCAATCCGTCGTTCAAAAATGAATTCTTTCGTAAAAAAGAGCGATTTTCAAAATTTGTTTATTCATAACTATTCATGATTTCACGCAATACACTTGTCATAATTTTTTTACATTCTACAACGCTTCAAATACGGTATAAATGAGGCTTTTTTATATTTCTTTAAAAACATTGAATCTAGAGAAAAAAGTTGTGAATAAAAAAGGTGGTAATCTGGGTCACCACTGTACCACAAAGTGATATTTACTGTCTTTTTCTATTAATATTGTCTCTTTTTAGATTATGCAGCAGCTTTAGTGGATGATTAAAAATTTAAAACCCTTAGCGCGTAATAGGCAAACTGATCTTTCTAAAATAAGAGATGAAAAAATTGCTGTGAAGCGAGCATTAGTAACAATTCAGAATAATAAATTAGTTTTTAAAAAAATAAGTGTGTCACAGAGACACACTATTTATTTCAAATATAATCCTCAAAGTACAAATCGATATAACAAAGTAATATCTAATACGTCTAATGCTATGCTTATATAGATGGTTCCTTCTACTTTCCTAAGAGCTTTTGGAAGGGGCTAATGCCTGGTGTTACACCCCCGTCGCTAGATTGTATTTAGCCCTCTAAATACCTCATTTTGAAAATCTTACAATTTTGTTTTTTAACAGTGGTTCTTCGAGGGGCGTACTACTATACGTCACTACGTGTGGAGTAGCGTTTGTATGTATTTTTGTTTTTGCACAGAAAAGGCAGAGTTTCGACGGTATACAGGATTTTATACAATTCAAAATACCACACTTATGCCCGACATATAATATAATTAATCCTATCGCGCTGTATCCCAAATATCCTATCCATTCTAGAGATTTTTTGCTCCAGGTACGTATTCGCCTATGACCACTTATTTTACTAAGCATGTTTTCTGTGTCATCTAGACTTAGTCTCGCACGTATTAGTTCATTATTGTCTAGTTGTTGAGGTAGCTGTATAAGTTTGTCTTTCAATATTTCTATTTCTTCTTTATTATAGTTTAGTTTGTAGGTTACATTGGTAATTACTATTTTATGTAAAGTTTTAACTTCTGGTAGTCTTAAATCTATATTATGCAAGTGTAATTTACATCCTTCTCCACTGATAAGTGTCGCCTGTTTTATTTTGATAGTACTTATTTCGTGTCCACATAGTATGTCGATTTCTAACTCATAAGTGGGAATTAAAATATACCCGTTCTGTACATATATGAAAGTTTCTTTATGTAACAAGTAAGGTAATTTATTAGATTTTATTTCTGCGTAGCGTTTTAGCATTGATAAGTCGCAATTGTCGGTGTCTATCAGTCTATAGTTGGGTTGTCTCCTTTCGCATATTTTATATTCATGAATTTGTTTGCATTTGTCTAGGAAATCGGTATCAATAGGAGAATAAGAATCTTTGTAGAATATGAGGTACACATGGTCTGGAATTAGTGCCAAGAAGGTGTTGTGTATTTTTTTAGGTATAGGAATAATGTGTTTGATTATTCCCTCTCTTTGTTCTAGTTCTGGTATTTTGATAACATACGTGAGTGACCCTTGTATTATGGCTACTTGAATAGAGCTGATATCTACTATATGTTGGTAGTCGTCATCTGTATTGTCGAAGTGGTATCTAGTTTTGTGTGTTACTTCGAATTTATCGATAGTTTCTCTGAGTATGCGAGGAGTTAATAATTGTGGGTGTATGATCCCGTGTTTTCTGTCATTAATGGCGTTGATTGCCGTATCTATATCTTCATTCAGTTCATCTATCAACAGTGCTCCTATTACTAGTTTGATATTCACATACATTCTTTTTGTATTGTCGTTAACGTTACTTTTTGATTTACGTGCTGTTTCAGATCCTTCGTTAAGTTGATCTATTAATGTTTTCTGGTCTGTTGTCGATGTATCGAGTAAATGTTTCAATATTCTTGTGTGGTTTGTCAAAGCTGACGCAATATTTTTGTTGTCTTTGTATAATTTATGAAATTCATTATTTATGTATTCTAAATCATTGTTACTTAAAGTACCAAAGAGTGTTTTGGTTATATCCACTACGAAGTTTGCTAACCCTCTCTTTGGTCTATTGCTTCTTCCTAGTAATTTGATGAGAATGTCCTTTTTATTTTGTAGTCGTTTTAATCTTGCCTCCATAAGCTCTATTTCGTGGGCTTCATTTCACTTATAATTGCAAACTTGGCCAGCTAGTTGTATTGCTTTCCTTATATTATTCAGTCGTCCTGCAGTGTTGGTCACGTTTATCCTGATTATAAGATTCCAATTGTCATGATACATTTTTATTTTGCCGATTTCCTCTATGAACACGTTACCGTTA
>JAUELO010000031.1:3105440-3120370 GCA_032357855.1 Amphibolips quercusostensackenii | reverse complement strand
AACCCTGAAAATTTTAAGTAATTGCCTTGTCTCACCGGAATCTGCCAACCTGTTTATTTCCAAAAAAAACTGTCGAATAATGTTACAGCAATTGGCCTTAAAGAACAAAATATCAACACATATTTTTTCAATACTAGCTTAGCTTTAAATTCTGAGTGATGTTGATTACTTATCCTAAAGGAAAGCATTTGCTTAAAACGTCACGTGAAAAAAAGTTATTTTGTCATTGCTTATAAAATTGTTAGAACGTTTGCGGACGACAAACTTCAACAATTTGGTATAAGATTTAACTTGTTAGTTTCAAATTTATATTTTTGGTTGAAAATTCAACTAATGGGTAATGATGGAGATTAACTAGTGGTTAAAGATGCAACTATTTTTACGAAAATTTAAAGATTTGGTAGATAATTAACTTTTTTGTTAAAAAATCATATTTTCGGGTTGAAAATTTAACTGTTTTTTTAGATGGATCGTCCTTTTGGTTTAAAAATTCAACAATTCTGTTAAAAATTGATGTCTTTACTTGAAAGATCATCTTTTTTGGTAGAACATTAATATTGTTAGTGAAAAATTCAAATTTTTGTCAAAAACTAAAGTATATATTTGGTTAAAAATGTATAATTTTCTGTTTAAAATGTATTATTCTGGTTAAGAGTTGAACTACTTTGTTAAAAATTCATTTTTTGAAATTCACCTTTTTGAGAAAAAATTTACTTTCTTTGTTGTAAATTCGTGTTTTTTAATAAAAATTAATTTTTATATCTGAAAATTCAGCTATTCCATTTTTGGTTAGAAATTTATCCTCCATAAGTTAAAAAATTATTTGGTTTGTAAAAAATTCATGTATTTTGTTAAAATTCCATCTTTATGTTAGAAAATTAATCTTGTTTGTTCAAAATTTATCTTTTTGGTTGAGAATATAACTAATTGGTTAAAAATTCATTTTCTATGTTTTAATTCAACTGGATGAAAATTCAATTTTTTGTTGAAAATTAATTTTTTTAGATAAATATTTGACGGTTCTATTTTTGGTTCAAATAATATCTATTTTAGACTAAAAATTCAACTATTTGGTTTAATATTCATCTTTATGAATGGCAAACTCATCATTTTAGTAGAAAAGTCATCCTTCGTAATTGGAAATGATTTTTTTTTTAATTTGAAATTTATTTTTTAAGTTTAAAATACAACTCTCGTAGAAAGAAACGTCTTTTTAATATATTTTGAATTTGATAATATCCATTATAATTCTTTAAGTAACCTAAGGAATATTTTGAAATATCCTAAAACCTTATAGGTCCTACAAAATCATTCCATATCTTCCGAAATTCTAGGAAACTCTTCAAAATCGCATGGCACTTTTTTTAATCACTTCAAATGATCAAAGTCCCTAGAAAATTTCTTGACATTTTTTTAAGCTCTTGAGCATTTTTTGAAATCTTGAAAAGTACTCTAAAATCTCATAAATTCTCTTAAATATATTTAATTTATTGAAATTTATTGAAAAATTCTAGGAATCTTTTCAGATTCTCTAAAATTCTCTAAAATTCTCTAAAAATTGTATGCCTCGAAAGCAGATGTAATCGTTGTTTTGACACTTACTGTAATTAAAATAAATGCAAAAAAAGTATTTCATTTTGATTTGAAATACATTTTTTCCATTTAATTTAAAATCTAATAATACCAAATTTTTCCATCCATATAGTTAATATTAGTTATTACTTATTAAGTCTCAATCAGTTGATCTGAGTGTTCATGATAAATTCAACCATTTAGTTTCTGTATCTTAAAATATGACATTTCGAAATTATAATTCGTTTTATTCAGAGAGAATTTCTTCAGGAATGTTTTAATAATATTTATTGTATTTCAATAATTATTTATGTATACAATTTATATTAGCTATAAAACTTGTTTGCTTGATCAGAAAAAATTACTAAATCTGTCCCACGATCGAAAATTTAATTAATTTCTCAAGAGATGCTCAGTCAGAGTTAATAATTTTAAATTATTGAGTGCGTCCATTTATATAATTCAGCGTTCGGAATGAAAATCTACGTTGGATAAATAATTAATAAGACTCTATAATTACGTGCCATTTCGTCAGTCGCTGGAAAGAAAAAGTTCACGGCTTAGGTTGGCCATTCATTGTAAATTTAAAGGCCAATAAATGAAAGATACTTTCTTTATATAAAATATGACCCATGTTAAATTTCCAGTAACCAATCTGTTGAGAAATTCTGTATCTACTCAATCTAAATAAAAAAGGTTTATAATGTACCAAGATTATCGATTTTGAAGTTTCCATGAACATTTATAAAACCTTTTTAATATGTAGAACTACCTACACCGAAAATTCAAAGAAAGACTGTTATTGAAGATGGGCAGGCATTTTAAAATATCAATTTAAATTTTTTTATTTCTTTAACCATATACATTGAGGTATTTTGAGCTGGCGCAATATCATCAAGGTTTAGAGATGTGACCTATTTCATAATCTAGATCTCAGTTAGGGCTAAATTTTTGTGTGTAAAAATGGTGTTTAAGATAGCCTAACGTTAAATTGGCACAACATTGCTACAAAACCTACTAAAGATTAATTAAACAAATTTCTCTTTATCGTATAATTTTAAATCAGAAGACATCCGGTCCATCTTTCATCTTCTTCTTTACTAGCAGAACACCAAATACTATTAAAAAGTTTCCTTAAATAATCCTGTAATTATGGTAACGAAATCAATTTGTAAAGTCAATAATTGATAAATTTGTTTTAAAAATATTTGTCTTCGCCGTTTTCTAAAATCTTTAATTATCATATTCAGAGAGCCTTAAATGAGCCCTAAATTATGTGAGGAGAAAGAATGAGTCTTATGATTCTGTTTACGTATTTTTTATAACGTTAACCTGTCAAAACAACAAATATTACGCACCAATAGAAGAAAAAAAAGATCACAAGACTTCCAGTCCAAGATATTTGAGGAGCCCTAAATTAGTCTAAAATTATGTTAAAGAAATAAATTTAAAAAATTAATATTTGGTCAATTTGTTCAAACAATTCAAAAAATTTTAATTATTATATAATGAGAGCTCTGAATGAGCCCTGCATTATTGTATAAAAAGAAATTTATTTAATTAATTTTTAGTACGTTTTTTAGCATTGCTCTACCTCCTTTACGTTAGGCTAGCGCGCGCGACACCAATTTAAAAAAAATGGAGCCCTAAATTATGAAATAGTCAGTGGCGGTGGTGCCCTAGGGGGCACAGGGGGCATTGCCCCCCTCCTCCCCAGAAATGGAGCAGGGAGAGGCAAAGCATTAATTTGCCTGCTCTGAAATGCAATGACTAAATTTATTGTATTGTTAAAATTTTTTTTAATCTACCTGTAATCTTTGTGAAATAATTAAAGTGTTTGTAAAATCTTTAAAATCTATCCGAAATCTTTACGAAATATTTGTAATCTTTAGGAAATCATTAAATTTTTTGAAAAATTATTGAAATTTTTATAAAATCATTAAAATCTTTCCGAAATCGTTGAACATTTTTCGCGAAATATCAGAAATATTTTTGAAATATTTTATGATATTTTTGAAATTATAGAAACCTTTGGGAAATCATTAAAGTTTTTGTGAAATCCTTTACATCTGTCTAAAATATTTAAAATCTTTGTGAAATTTTTCTTAAATCTTTAGAGATTTTTGCAAAATATTTAAAATATTTTTTAAATATTTTATAATATTTTTGTAATTATTGAAATTTTAGTGAAAATTTTGAAAAACCATTCAAACCTTTGTGAAATATTTAAAATATTTGGTAATATTTGTGAAATTATTGCAATCTTTGGCAAATCATTGACGTTTTTGTGAAATCTTTTGAATCTATTCAAAACCTTTGCGAAATATTTGTGAAATTTTTGTGAAATCTTCGTGAAATCTTTGTGAAATCCTTCTGAAATTTTTTTCAGTCTATCCGAAATATTTGCTAAATATTGTGAAATTTTTGGATATTTTTGCGAAATATTTTATAATATTTGTGTAATTATTGAAATCTTTGTGACATTTTTGTGATATATTTGTGAAATGCTTCTGAAATCTTTTTAATCTATCAGAAGTATTTGCTAAATATTGTGGAATTTTTTTAATCTTTGTGAAATCTTTGTGAAATTTTTGGAAATTTTTGGACATTTTTGGGAAATATTTTTAATAATTTGAAATATTTTATAATATTTGTATAATTATTGAAATCTTTGTAAAGTCGTTGGCAAATCATTAAAATCTTTGTACAATCTTTGAAATCTATCTGCAATATTTATGCAATACTTAAAATCTTTGTGAAATCTTTGGGAAATCATTGAAATCTTTTTGAAATTTTTCTGAAATATTTAGACATTTTTGCGAAATATTTGAAATATTTTTAAAATATTTTAGAATATTTTTGTAGTTATTAAAATCTTTGTGAAATCTTTGGAAAATCATTAAAAACTTTGCGAAATTTTTAAAACATTTGATAATATTTTTGAAATTATTGCAATCTTCGGCAAATCATTGAAGTCTTTTTGAAATCTTCTAAATCTATCCGAAACCTTTGCAAAATATTTGTGAAAATTTTAATCTTTGTGAAATTTTTTTAAAATATTTGTGAAATCCTTCTGAAATCTTTTAAATCTATCCAAAACCTTTGCGAAATATTTGTATAATCTTTATAAAATCTTTGTGAAATCCTTCTGAAATCTGTTTAATCTATCAAAAATATTTGTGAAATATTTGTGAAATTTTTTTAATCTTCGTGCAGTCTTTGTCAAATCTTTGTGAAATTCTTCTGAAATTTTTGGACATTTTTTTGAAATATTTTATAATATTTGTGTAATTATTAAAATCTTTGTGAAATCTTTGGGAAATCATTGAAATCTTTACGAAATATTCAAAATATTTGGTAATATTTTTGAAATTATTGCAATCTTTCGTAAATCATTGAAATTCTTGTACAATCTTTAAAATCTATCTGAAAAATTTACGCAACATTTGAAATCTTTGTGAAATCTTTGGGAAATCATTCAAATCTTTGTGAAATTTTTCTGAAATCTTTGGACATTTTTTCGAAATATTTAAAATATTTTATAATATTTGTGTAATTATTAAAATCTTTGGAAATCATTGAAATCTTTGCGAAATATTTAAAATATTTGGTAATATTTGTAAAATTATTGCAATCTTTGGTAGAGCATTTGAATTTTTGTACAGTCCTTAAAATCTATCTGAAATATTTACGCAATATTTGAAATCTTCGTGAAATATATGTGAAATTTTTCTGAAATTTTTTAACATTTTTGCGAAATATTTGAAATATTTTATAATATTTACTTTTGAAATTTTTGTGAAATCTTTGTGAAATCCTTCTGAAATCTTTTAAATCTATCTGAAATCTTTGCTAAATATTTGTAAAATTTTTTTAATCTTTGAGAAATCATTCTAATCTTTGTGAAATCTTTGTGAAATTTTTCTAAAATTTTTGGACATTTTTGCGAGATTTTTGAAATATTTTATAATATTTGTATAATTATCGAAATCTTTATGAAATCTTTGGTAAATCATTAAAACCTTTGCGAAATATTAAAAATATATTTGCTAATATTTGTGAAATTATTGCAATTTTTGGTAAATCATTGAAATCTTTGTGCAATCTTTGAAATCTTTGGAAAATCATTGTAATCTTTGTGAAATTTCTCTGGAATCTTTGGACTTTTTTGCAAAACATTTGAAATCTTTTTTCAATATTTTATCATATTTTTGTAATTATTAAAATCTTTGTGAAATCTTTGGAAAATCATTGAAATCTTTGCAAAACCTTTTAAATCTATCCGAAATCTTTGCGAAATATTTAAAGTCTTTGTATATTCTTTAAAATTTATAAGAAATTTTTGAAAAATATTTGTGAAATTTTTTAAGTCTTTGGGAAATCATTGAAATCTTTGTGCAATCTTTGAAATCTTTGTGAAATCTTTGGCAATATGAAATGTATACCTGTATTGATTATTGATTGTTTATTTATTATTTATGTACAATTTTTACATAAAACAATATTATTATACTATGTAGAAATTGTGCTATTCAATATTATAAGTCTATATCTCTGCCCCCACCTAGAAAAAAAAGGCTCCGCTGTTTCTGGAAATAGTTCACATCTCTATACACCGATAGTGTTGGGCCAGCTTAACATACCTGATACATTGTTGAATTCAGTTAGTTCGGGCAAAAAATCACTTTTTCACCAAATTCCTAAAATTTCCATAATGTAAATAGGAGATAATTATGCATGTGTCCCTTTAGCAAATCAGTAAAACTACCAAACTTTTAATTGTTGCATCAAAACGGATTTTACTAGTTAGGCCAGAAACAAAACATGTGTAGAAGAATATAATACGAATCTAAAACAAAAACTTAAATTTTTTTTAGTTTAAATTGGCTGATCAATGTGTCTCTGTTCAACCACATCAGCTGATCAGCACAGGTGAGCATGGAGAGTGCGATGTTGCTACGTTTTGACGAATGGTTAGCTGACCCGGATGGTGTTTCTGATCTAGCTGAGTTCAAACTTTTGGACGAATTCATCAACGCGAACTACATTAACGGTGGAAAAATTTTATCTAAAGACTTTATAAAAGTGACCTCAGTGATTAAGAGTGATATATCGCAGTACATTGTTTCATTTTACAATCTATCAATTTGATCCTAATGACGGGTAATTGACCTAACCTCGTTGCAAATTGCTTTATTCACCTAAGGCACCCCACGTGGCGCCAACGAAAAGCATGACAAATATTAAATTACCAGTTATCGTATCTGTGTATGATAGCCATAGCCATAAGTCTCAAGCATAAATATCTTTGAGAAATTAATTTGAAAGCACATGATCGAAGGATATGATTGATTGCATATTATGCATAAATCCAACTCTCATTTTCATATTTTCAACAACTAAGCAAAACCCAATATGTTTTGAAATAAGAGAATATCCATAAAATCAAAGTTGGATCATGTTACACTTTTCAAAAAATCACAATTGCACCTTTAAAAGAAAAATTAGAAAATGTCTTGGAAAACAGTCTCGTTCATCCTCGCATTTATCATCATTTCTACAGCTGAGTCTATTATTTTCTCACACAAATCAACCGGAAACTTGTCTTTGACGTGAAATGACAACATGGGAAGGATAATTTGTTATCTTTTCTGCATCTACGCACTAACGCCTACGCGTAACATTTTAGCCTTGTCCGACTCCTTTCAAATTTATTTTTTTTCTCTATATCTATCTGAAAACACCCTAGGGGCCTAGGGCACCTTAGACACCCCACTGAATAATTTATAAAACACAATCCGATCAGATGAAATAGTAAACACATATACTTGAGGGTTCCGCATAATTTCCATATTATACGCTAATAATTACTTTGACTTTCATTTTCC
Organism: Amphibolips quercusostensackenii; assembly: GCA_032357855.1. NCBI lineage: Eukaryota > Metazoa > Arthropoda > Insecta > Hymenoptera > Cynipidae > Amphibolips > Amphibolips quercusostensackenii. Next base: position 3,112,910 of record JAUELO010000031.1, on the reverse strand, counting down.
ATTTGCGCCGCAACGATTGCAACGTTATTATTTTGTGCCGATGATCTGCAGCTATGATTTATAATTTTCCACATCCTATATTTTTTGTATAATTACTTAATTTAAACCTTTGTAAAAATAATTGTCGTATTCGCTTCTTTTGTTCAAGTAAAAAATGTATTTTATGCTCATTAGATAGTAACTGACTTCCTATAAGAATTAAATAGTTTTTTATTCTTTTTTTTTCTATAAATGCCATAATGAGCAATTTTAATCTAATGTAATGGGGTCCTGCGAATGATGCTCTGTAAATAGAGAAACCTGCTTGGGAAAAATTTTGCAACATATTCATTATCTCACCAAAAGCATCTTCGATGCAAAAAGTTCATCCAGTAAAATTTATCAGTACAATCAACATAGTTTATGAAATATCATAGTTTGCCAAGTAATTAAAAAAGTTATCTTAATTTTTAAATTGAATTAATTTTTAAAAATTACAAACATTTTTAGAATGCATCAAAAGGGAAAAACATCATAATTTTGCGAGATTTTTAAAATTAGATTTCTTTTAAAATCACTTGATAAGTTTTGATAAATCACAAACTACATGTGTTGATTGTATGGTACTGATAGTAATGACTGATTATTTTTATTATTATATTTATATTATATTCATAGTCCATCAGTTTATATTATTATATTATTAGTTACTGATTATTAACTTTGAAAATTTATATTAAATGAAATAATCTTTAATAGTAATAAAAATATTTAATACTCAGCACAATATAATGCATATAATTGGTATTTTTATAATAATTAAAATATAATTAGAATCCGTTTTTACATTTAAGATTTTCCTAGGTATTCATCCAACGAAGTTGTTTTGAAAATGTTATACAAATCAGTTTATAGTGCAAGCTCCGGGTCGACCAAATTACTAAAAATATTACATTTTTCATCTTTTCAGGGTCTACTAAATTTACTTAATAAAATATGAATAATGTATATAAGACAGTGTATGTAATGAAAATCAGTTAAATATTGTCATGAGAGTTGAAATACCTCTAGAAATAATTAATTATTTAAAATTTCCTGAGAAATGGTTCTGAAGCTTTATATAGTCAATTTATTGTAAACTTTTCAGACGAATCGGTTAAGTATTCTAAGGTAAAGTAAAAAAAGTGTATGAAAAATTAAAAGTGTTTCAATTTCCTATTTGTTTAAAACTTCGTCTTTTTCGGTAGAAAATTAATCTTTCAGTTAAAAAAATCAACTATTTGGTTGAAAATTGAAATATTTGGTTGAATGTTGAACGCTTTTCTTGAAAAGTGATTTTTTAAAAGATTCATCCTTTCTATTGAAAATTCATCTCTTTCGTTGAAAATTAAAATTTTAAATTTTTAATTGATTTTTAACACTTAAAAATTAAAAAATTTGGTTAAATATTTGTTTTTTTTTTTTTGAAAAAATTAATCTTTTTGGTAGAAAATGCATCCTTTTTGGTTAATAATGCAACTGCTTGGTTAAAAATGACCTTTTTTGTTTCAGTATCTATTTTGTTTAAATTTTGTCTTTCTTGGTAAGAAATCAATATTTCTTAAGGAAAAATCGTCCATTTTGGTTGAATATGAGACTGCATGTCTGAAAATTAATCTGCTTTGGCCAAGGATTCAACTATTTTGTTGAAAATTTAACTATTTGGTCTTCATCTAATTTTTTGGTTGAAAATTAATATTATTGGGTTAAAAATTCAGCTATTTAAAAAAAAATCGTAAAATTAAAACTATTTGTTTAAAAATTAACCTATTGTGTTAAAAATTTGTTTTTTAGGTTAAAAATTAATTTTTTTATCTGAAATTCAACTATTCCATTACTGGTTGATAATTCATCCCTTATGAGTTGGAAATTAAACTATTTGGTAGAAAATTCATGTAATTGGTTAAAAATTAATCTATTTTTCTAAAAAGAAATTCTTGTTTGTTGAAGATTTGCTAGTTTGGTTGAAGAGTCAACTATTTTGTTACAAATTCGTCTTTTTTAGTTGAATGCAACTGGTTAAAAATTCGTTTCTTTTTGCTAAAAAGTATTTTTTTAACTAAAAATTAACTATTCCATTCCTGATTAAAAAATTATCTTTTTTAGTTGGAAATTCAACTATTTGGTTAAAAATTCAACTATTCGGTTGAAAATTCTTGTACTGTGTTAAATATGTACCTATTTGGCTAGAAAACTGGTTAAAAATACGTTTCTTTTTGCTGAAAAGTATTTTTTTAACTAAAAATTAACTATTCCATTTCTGGTTAAAAAATTATCTTGTTCAGTTGGAAATTTAACTATTTGGTTAAAAATTCAACTATTTGGTTGAAAATTCATGTATTGTCTTCAAAATGTACCTATTTGGGTAGAAAATAATTTTTGTTCGTTGAAGATTCATAATTTTGGTTAAACTATTTTGTTAAAAATTCTTCTTTTTGGTTGAATTCAACTGGTTGAAAATTCGCTTCTTTTTTCTGGAAACTATTTTTTCAACCAAAAATTAACTATTACATTTCTCGTTGAAAAATTAATTTTTTCAGTTAGAAATTCAACTATTTGGTTTGGAGTTCAACTATTTTGTAGAAAATTTATGTATTGTGTTAACAATTTATCTATTTAGATAAAAAATAATTTTTGTTTGTTGAAGATTCATTATTTTGGTTAATGATTCAACTATTTTGTTGAACATTCGTCTTTTTCAGTTGAATTCAACAGGTTGAAAATTCGTTTCTTTTCAATGGAAAGTATTTTTTAAACTGAAAATTTACTATTCCATTCCTGTTTGAAAAATAAACTTTTTTAGTTAAAAATTCAACTATTTGGTTTGAAGTTCAACTATTTTGTAAAAAATTCATGTTTTGTGTTAACAATGTATCTATTTGTGTAGAAAATAATTCTTGTTGCTTGAAGATTCATCATTTTGGTTTAAGATTCAACTATATTGTTAAAAATTCTGCTTTTTGGTTAAATTAAACTGGTTGGAAATTCATTCCTTTTTGTTAAAAAGTATTTTTCTTATGTGAAAATTAACTATTCCATTTCTGGTTAAGAAATTTTTTTTTTAGTTGTAAATTCAACTATTTGGTGAAAAATTCATGTAGTATATTAGAAATTTACCTATTCGGGTAAAGCATAATTCTTGTTTCTTAAAGATTCAACTATTTTGTTACAAATTCGTCTCTTTTAGTTGAATTCAAGTGGTTGAAAATTTGTTTGTTTTTGCTGAAAAGTATTTTTTAAACTAAAAATTAACTATTCCATTTCTGATTGAAAAATTATATTTTTAGTTGGAAATTCAACTATTTGGTAAAAAATTCATGTGTTGTGTTAAAACTGTTATGTTGAAAATGCTTCTTTTTTGTTGAAAAGAACTAGGTAAAAAATTCCTTTCTTTTTGCTGGAAAGTATTTTTTTAAACTGAAAATTAACTTTTCTATTTCTGGTTGAAAAATCATGTTTTTTAGTTGTAAATTCAACTATTTGGTTAAAAATTCAACTATTTGGGAGAAAATTCATGTATTATGTTAAAAATTTATCTATTTGGGTAAAAAGTAATTCTTGCTTATTGAAGATTCTTTATTTTGGTTGAAGATTCAACTATTTTGTAAAAATTCTTCTTTTTGGTTGAATTCAACTGGTTGAAAATTCAAATCTTTTTGTTGAAAAGTATTTTTTTAAATGAAAATTAAGTATTGCATTTTTGGTTGAAAAATTATTTTGTTTTAGTTGTAAATTGAACTATTTGGTTAAAAATTCAATTATTTTGTAGAAAATTCATGCATTGTGTTAAAAATGTATTTATTTGTGTAGAAAATAATTCTTGTTTGCTAAAGATTCATCATTTTTGCTAAAGATTCAACTATTTTGTTGAAAATTCTCATTTTTGGATGAATTTAACTGGTTGAAAATTCCTTTCTTTTTGTTGGAAAATATTTTTTAAAACTGAAAATTAACTATTCCATTTCTGGTTGAAAACTTACCTCTTTTAGTTAGAAATTCAACTATTTGGTTGAAAATTTTCTTTTCTGGTTGAATTGAACTGATTGAAAATTCCTCTCTTTTTTTTGGAAAGTATTTTTTTAAACTAGAAATTAACTATTTTATTTTTGGTTGAAATATTGCCCTCTTTAGTTGAAAATTCAACTATTTGGTTGAAAAATTTACTATTTTTTAGAAAATTCGTATATTGTATTAAAAATTTGTCTATTTGGGTAGAAAATAATTCTTGTTTGTTGAAAATTCATCATTTTGGTTAAAGATTAAAATATTTCGTTAAAAATTTATCTTTTCTAGTTAAATTCAACTGGTTGAAAATTCGTTTCTTCTTGCTAGAAAGTATTTTTTAAAGCTGAAAATTAACTATTCCATTTTTGGTTGAAAACTTATCTTTTTTTAGTTGAAAAATCAGCTTTTTGGTAAATTTTTAAAATAATTTTCCTAAAAATTCCACTTTTTTTATTAAAATCATATTTTTTGTCAAAAATCAAACTGTTTTATTGAAAACTTGCGCTTTTGGATTGGAAAAAATCATCTTTCCTGGTTGAAAATTCATCTCTCTTTGCTGAAAATGAAATTTATTCTTGAAAATTCTAAAAATTCATTTTTTTGGCAACTATTTTCTTGAAAATTAATTCAATTAATTCAAGTTATTAGTTCATCTATTTTATTAAAATCACATTATTGTACCGAAAACTCAACTGTTTGATTGCAAATTCATCCTTCTGGATTAAAAAAACTTATCTTTACTAGTTACAAATTCATCTCTCTTAGCTGAAAATGTACTTTTTTTTAAAAATTTTTTGAATTCTCAAAAATTCAACTTTTCGGTTTTAAAATTCAACTGTCTTCTAAAAACTTATGTTTTTTTGCTTGATAATTAAACTGTTTAGTTAAAAATACAACTACTAAATTTTGTTGATGGAGCAAAACCTTTACGACCCCTTCCTGTTTGATACTTTGTGACGTTAGGGCAGACTCACCACCCCGTTTAAAGTGTCACGTAATATGTGGACAAGGGTTGTCCAAAAAACGCTTTTTGAGCTTCAGGGCAAGACACCCCGCCAAAAGTTTTTATTTTCGGAAAAAAAACATCCTTATTTTTTTTCGAAGTTTAAATATAAACACGTGCCTCCGGACACTTCAAAATCACATTTAATTAACATGGGGAAATTTTGAATTTTCGAAAAATTGAACTCATACTCCAGGGTTTGATCGAAACGTGCCAATTTTTGTAGGCATTGAAGAGGAGTTGTTACGAAAATAAACCATACTAATCATACAAATAATTACTAATGGATAATTTTAATATTTCCTATGACTTTTTAAACAAATTTCAATTGTTTGAATACATGTAAATTATTTAAACGATTATTAATCCCCAATAAATGTAAAAAATTATCCTATTTTCTTATTGAATTGTAATAGTTTGTCATTGTTTGGATTAGTACATTTTTCTAAAAACATTATGTAATTATGTAAACAATTATTTATTGTTTATTTTTAAAATTTCTAAAAATCGAACCAGAGATATCAACTTTTTTCTTAAATTTGTATCCTATGCTATGTTTTGTTGAGTAATTACATAATTTTGACACATTTCTTTTAATGCTAAATAAATTTCTATTTGCTTAAATTATCTTTATTTGCTCAAGCAGTTATTTTTCGATAACTAAGAATAAAATAAAATAGAACACATACAATTATTATTGTTTTTTTCTTTAAATTTCCTTCAAATTGAGTATATATGGTTCACATCTTTTTTGGCGCACTATTAAATAAATCATAAAAGTCATGAACTTTGCCTGAACCAATAAAAATTGTCTAAACAATGACATGACGTTTCTAACAGAATTTACTACGAATCAAAATCATTCAATATTATGTTTAACTAAAAAAATACGATTTCAAACATATTTTTATAAAAATAATTGTTTCAACAAATTATACTTGTTTAAACAATTGAAAAATGGTTTATATATTCTTTCTATACACTATATAGTCAGAAAAATAATTGTATGTGTTCTATTTTATTTTATTTTTTAGTTATCGAATAATAACTGCTTGAGCAAATAAAAATTGTTTAAACAAATAAAAATTTGTAAAAAATTATAAGAAATGTATCAAAATTACGTTATTACTCAACAAAAAGTAGCATAGGATACCAATTTTTTTAAAAAGTAGACATCTGTGGCTCAATTTTTGGAAATTTTGAAAATAAACAATATATAATTGTTTGAATAATTACATCATGTTTTTAGAAAAATGCATTTTGCAATGCATTTTTTGACCACCCTAGTGCATACACATCTATTTGTAATGAAATTTTATAACATACACGTCCATCTGCGCACAAGACTTCGCAGAACTATGATCAGTACATGAGACTACATATGAAGTTATTACCTTGAAAAATTTAATAATCAAGGCTAAGATCTTCGACCTTGAGCAAAGAAATTTGGTTTTAAATTAACTTCAAGGAGTCCGAATATACGCTGGCGAATAGATAAAAAATGATCGAAGACGATGATGAGTCTAAGGAGGGAGGACTGTCACATTCCAAAATTTCGCAAATTTTAATGTACCGCTTGACTTAGAGCAACGTACCTTACCCTATGTATTTTGATTCTAAAGTCAGTAATTGTAACTAGTTGCATTACTGGTTTGTTTAAGTTTACACCTAGCTATGATAAATTTGCTTTAATTGGTAATACAGAAACCCTGAGGTACTAAAACGTGTAACAAAGGTAGGATAACAACTCAGAGAACAACGATAAGTTAATATATGCTCGGTAACTGAACGAAACTAATTGCAGATTCTGACACTATAAAAATTACAACTTTATCTATTGCTACGCAAATGTGCTCATAATCTCAATCAATTAAACAACAACAATTTTAAATATAAATCAAGATATATGTAATATAAGTACACACGGTTACCTTAACTAAACTAATGTTTTTAGTGATATGTATTTATCACATCAATTACCTATCAATGTACAACATGAATAGTAAGTGAAAGGACATGTACATAGTCAGACGATGCAGTAATCAAAAGCGTCTGACTAGATATATGGAAATATGGAATAGTATCATACGCTGCTCGCGTGTGTCATTCGACACTCAATATTCAGAGTCGATTGTAACAAGTAACATCTCGCTGATTTATAGAAAGAACGTGTCCTCGCTCGATAGCGTAACTTGACACTCATTAGCGTGATTCAATCTCTTGATCGTGTATGCTTATCCTACTATTGGAATAGCACGTGCTGATCCCCACATCAGCATCGCGCTTGCGGATTGCCATTTTTGTATCGCGCGTGTTGATCCCCAATTTTGCATTCTCATAGGAAGCAAGGACTATATAAACCCCAAACTCACCCCTGTTAATCGTATTTTAGTTTCAAGCATTCATAGTATTAACTCGATGTTATTCAGCGAATTAATGGAATT
>JAUELO010000031.1:3062191-3072797 GCA_032357855.1 Amphibolips quercusostensackenii | reverse complement strand
GAAGTAAATAATCAAGTTATGTACTCAAATAAAAAAATTAACATTTAATCTTTATCTAATTTAATATTGTAAAAAAAATTACTCAGTTAATAATTAATTTATCAGTTCGCAACATAAGAGATGGCGCCACGAACTTAGACAATTTTGACATCATGGAATATAGACTATACTCCAGTAATAGAAGTAGAAACATTGTATTGTATTCATACTATACTAAATTACTACAACCATGTAGTAGATTCCTACTATCCCACAATCTCACACAAGATAGAGGTTACCTCTTTTCAAATTAAGGATAAGAATACTTTACAGATCGTGCTTATAAGCTATGTTCTAGTTGAATCGTGAAATATTTAGTCTTTATATATAGGATTCTATTTTTAGATTGATCCAGGATCTGAAACCAGTACGACCAGCCAACTTAACAAAAACATCAGGCCCAGACGAACCTCTCCAGAGAAAAAGGCCAACCAGATTATTCTGGACGACCAAAGAATTACCAGAATCGCCGAAACTGTATTTTGCTCTGTCACGGGAACAAATATGTTGATCGGTAATTGGAAAACTGTTGTTGTAGAAAGAATGGCATTGTTCTTGACTTATTATGTTTACCAAAATTGACCGCAATATTGCAGGATCTTCCTCTCCAGCTCTGAAATATAATAGAACAGAATGTATTCCAAAAATAATTATTCAATATAACCTTCCGATTAATTTATTTAATTCAATTTTTAACCACTTAGTTAAACTTTCAACCAAGGAGATTAATCTTTCATTAAAAAGAACGAATTTTTTACAAATTTCATCAATTTTAAACCAAATAGTTGTACTTGAAAATAAAAAAGACCAGTTATTATCTAAAAATGAAATAGTTAAATTTTCGTTAAACGAATAAAATTTTGTCTACGAAACGGTTGAATTTTCTACCAATTTCTTCTGACGAATTTTCGACAAAAGACTTGAGCTTTGAACCAAGCAATTAAATGTTCATTAATAAAAAATGCAACAAAAAGAAAAAATTGTTAAAGTAGTTCAATTGTTGACAAAAGAGATAAATTTTGTATTAAAATAATGAATCATCAACAAAAAATTGAATTTTTAAGAAAGCAGTTCAACCAAAGAGATTGATTTCCAACCTAAAAAAATGAATTCTCACCAAGAAAATGTAATAGTTATTACATCAACTAAGAAAAGATTTTCATTTTTAAGAAAAAACCGTTACATTAAACCAAACAAGGTGAAATTACTACAGAAAGGAATAAATTTTATACTCAAAAAGGCGACTTTCCAAGAAGAGTTAAATTTTCAACCATGAAAGATTTTTCAGTCAAGAAAGACAATAAATTTTATCCGAAATGTTGAATTTTTCAGCCAAAAAGACAATATTTTTTTATAAAACAGTTGAATTTTCAAACAAACAATTACATTTTTAACCGTAAAGATGAATTGTCAGCATAGAAGATTAATTTTTGAATGAAAAAGGCGAATTTCTCAACGAAAAACATAAATTTTCAACCAATTAGATAAATTTTCAACCAAGGAGATTAATTTTCTACCAAGCAAGACAAATTTTTAACAAATTACATCAATTTTCAACCAAATAGTTAAGTTTTGAAACTAAAGAGATCAATTATTCAGCAAAAATAAAATATTTAAATTTTTATTAAGAAAATAATATTGAATAAAAAAGAAATAATTTTGAATAAAATTTTTTTTTGACAAAAAACTCGAATTTCCAACCAACTAATTAAGTTTATACTTTGAAAAATCAATCTTTAACAACAATAAAAATACTTTTTAGTAGTAAAGAGTTGAATTTTCGAACTAAAAAGAATTTGTTTTAAATGTAATATTTGATATTTCCAACAACAAAATTGTATTTTAATTTAAAAGCACTTAAATTTAACCGACAAAGGCAAATTTTTAACAAAACACTTGGATCTTCAGCTGAAGCAAATTAAATTTTAACGAAGCAGTTTCATTTCTATCAAAAAATGTATCTTCTACCAAAAAAGACGAATTTTCTACTTAATACATCAATTTTCATACAAATAATTAATTTTTAAACCACACAGTTGCATTTTTCTCTAAAAAAACTAAAATTTCCACGAAAAGAGATGAATTTTTAAACCATTTTTAACAAAAAAAGATGAATTCTTAACCTTAAATTAAATAAAAAACTTTTTAACTGAAAAGAATAAACTAAAGAATAATAGTTAGATATTAAAGCTTTTTTTAATACTTTTAAAATATTAGGTTAGAAAACTTGAAATTTTGCTTAGAGAATAATAGCCGAAAAACAGCTGTTTAAAAAAATTTTTAAATTGATATTAAATAAAAATTAAAAATTAGTTTTCAGTGATTCATAGGCTTCAAAATATCTTACGTAAAAATTGATTTTGACCACGTACCCCCACCCCCTCCATGTAGGACAGCATAGAAAAAATTTTGCTTGCCTCCCAACATAATAGAATTTACGTAATGTATGCAGGCACCTATGCACTCTCGTGCAATCCCATGCAATCCCTTGAAATCACCCCTTATGAAAAAAATGTTCACGTTTCTAGAAAAATTATTATAGAAAATCATTATTAGAAAATAGTGTTGAAATATGGAAAAAATGTATGCAAAACATAGAGACACTACAATCGAATCACAGAATTTCAAAAGCTAAAAGATTGTAAATAATTCAATGTATTTCTACGAATTTCGAAGAATTTCGTGAGATTTTATAGGATTTCCAAACATTTCAACAAATTCTAAAGTATTTTACCGGATTTTAAAGGGTTTCAAAAACTTTTAGGGATTTCAACTTTTTTAAAGATAACTTTAATGGATAAATTCATTTTTATTTAGATTCAAAGAATTTCAAATGATTTTAACTTATTTTAATGGATTTTTACAATTTCCAAAGAGAATATTTCAAGCGATTCAAAAGAGTTTCAAAAGTTTGAACAAATTTTAAGGGATTTATCCAAATTTTGTAAGATTTGCAAAGATTTTAAGGGATTTCGAGATAACTTTTGGAAACAAATGACATTTCAAGGGATTCTTAGCGTTTTCAGAAATTCTAAGGGATTTTATGATATTTCAAGGAATTTTACAAGATTTAAAGGATTTCATTATATCTTCTAAGATTTCTAGAGATTTTAAAGATTTCTAGGGATTCGAACTTTTTTTCAGCGAATTTGTATGAATAAATTTAATTTAATTTAAATATTCAAACGATTTCAAATTACTTCTAGTTATATAATGGTATTTTAGGATTTCCAAAGGAAATATTTCAAGAGATTTTGAAGCCTTTCAAAGAATTTCAAAAGATTAAAAAAATTTTACGCGAATTAAAAAAATTTTGTAAGATTTTGAAAGGCTTCGAAGGATTTTTGAATAAATTTGGAAAATAAGTGGAATTTAATTATACTTCGAGGTATTCCTATGTATTCCAAAGATTTCAAGGAATTTCAAAGATTTCTAGAAATTTGAAAATTTTTTTAGAGAACTTCAATGAATAAGTTTTATTTATTTATTTTTAAGGGATTTTTAATTATTTCTGCATATTTTAATGAATTTTTAATATTTAAAAAAATCGAGGGATTTTAAGGTATTCCAAAGGATTTTATGAGATTTAAAATTTAACTGCAAAGAATTTAAAAGAATTTTGCAGGATGTTTAGATATTTTAGGAGATTTCTAAATAACTAAAAAATAATTGAAATCAAATTGAATTTCAAGGAATTTTCAGCGATTTCAAAGATTTCAAGGGATTTCACAAGATTTACAAAACTTTATGGAAATTCCACGGAATTAAAGGGAGTTGGCAAATCTCTGGGTATTTAAGCGTTTTATTTTTAGAGAATACTACTTTTTTTTTAATTAATTTTTTCGGTTGAAGATTCTTTGAGTTAAACTCATATTTTTGGGTTAGAGAATTTAACTATTTTGTAGAAAATTGGTCTTTTTGAATTGAAAATTCCACAATTTGGTAAAAATTTCATTACTTGGTTGAAAATTTAACTCTTTTGTAGATAAATCGTCTTTTTGGATTCAAAATACAACAATTCTGTTGAAAATTGAGGTATTTTGTTGAAATTTCATCTTTTTGGTAAAATTTCAACCTTTTTAGTGGAAAATTCATCTTTTTTGTTGAAAATTTAACTATTTGGGTAAAAATTAATGTTTTTTGATTGAAAGTTCAACTATTTAGTTAAAAAATTTTCCTCTTTATTTTGATTCGACTGGTTGAAAATTCAATTTTTTTTGCTTGAAAATTAATCTTTTAAACTGGAAACTTGACAATTCCACTTTGGTTAAAAGCATCTACTTTTAATGAAAATTTATCATTTTGGTTGCGGATTTAACTATCTTGTTAAAAATTCGTCTTTTTTGTTTAATTCAACTGGTTCAAAATTCGTCTTTTGATAGAAAAGTCATCTTTCTTGTTTAAAAATTACCTTTTCTTGGTGTAATATTCGAGTTTTTGGTTTGAAAATTCAACTAATTTAAAAAAAAATCGTCTTTATGACTTGAAAATTGAACTATTTAGTTAAAACTTCAACTATTTTGTTGAAAATTTTTTTGTTCTTGCTTGAAAGTTCAAACGTTCGGTTGTTATTGCAACTCTGTATAACAATTAATTTTTCTGTTTTTGGAAATTGTTTTCTTTTTTTGGTTGAAAATTCATCTCTTTTGGTAGAAAATCTTTTTTAGCTGAAAACGCAACTACTTTGTTAAAAATCCAATATATTTCGATATGAAATTTGAGGAATTAAAAGTATTACATATTAAATTTAATATGGTATTTAATTAATTTAATTTGAAAGAATTTATTCCCGTATTATTCCCCTATTTTTCTGAAAAACCAGTGTATTTTACCTACTTAAGAGAAATTTAAACTACGTTACTTTTTTCTGGGGGGGGGGGGGGACAGAACTACTTAGATTCCTTTTTGAAAAACCGCTCCAATTTAATTTTTAAATTATAGTTTTGAATGCGCAATTCTGAAGCAGCTTTAATTTTTATGGCCTCGAAACGAAAGTTTTTTTACTTCAAAGGTTTAAACTCGAAAATATTTGGTTTCAAATTTCTTAATTTTTTTAAATTTCCAGTCTCAAAAGGACAAGTTCACCATTGCATCTTAAAAAAAATTTTAATTTTTCAATGAAAGCCTTTATAGTTAGTTTCAAATTTAAAGATTTAAGATTTAAATATTCTACATTGTTTGTTTTCAATTTCAAACCTAGAATATTGTCTGGTTTTGTAAATTCTTCAAACTCATAGGAATATCAAACTGCAAGACTTGATAGTTGCTCAATTTTCAGTTTAAAGAATTTGTAATTAAACAATTTTGAATTAAATGACTTAAAAATAAATATTTAAAAAATAAAATATTTAAACAACAATTTTTCAAACTTAAGCTTTAAAAATCAGAAGATTCTAGAACCAGGAGCTTAAAATTAAATTTGTTTTAAATGTTTCGAAATATTGAACATTTCAAAATCAACCTCAAAAGAAAAACAATTTTAAAGAGAAAGGTTTAAAATTTTGCAATTTTAAACATTAGAATCATACATGGGAATCTTACTTTGTATTTTTTTTTAAATTCAATTTAATTCAGTTTAGTTATCGATTTAAAATTGTTAAATTTTAATCGCTTCAAATTGAAAATTATTAAAATTAAAAAGTTTTTTATTTTAAATTATTCAATTTTGAACGCTTTCAAATAGAAATAATAAAATATCAATTCCTATGAATTTCAAATGATCCAGTTTTAATGTTTCTGATCTAAAAATATTCATTTTTCGGTTTTGTCAGCGTTTATTCTACCGGAAATTAAAATTTTTAATCGAAAATCATTAGATTTTAATGGTTCATAACTTTTGAACAATTTTAAGATATGTTAGCGTTTTACACAAAGATTGGTATTTTAAAACAAGATAATATTATAATTTGAACAAGACTTTCAATTTTTGAAAAGTTTCATCAGATTACATTCACGTTTTTCACCGAAAATCGATTATTTTGCACAAAAATTAAAGCAATAAACAAAAAATTCGAGCTCGTAGAAGAATCACAAATTTTTTGCAGTTTTAGGTTCTGTTGATGTTTTGCAGCAGAATTAATTATTTTTAGTAAAAAATTTATCAGATTTCAAAGAAGATAGAATTTTTTTGTACAATTGTAGGTTAAGCTAGCGGTTTGCATAGAAAATATCGATATAGATTTAAAAGGAGATTTACAATTTTTAACTATTCAAGGTTATGCTTACGTTTTCAACTGGCAATCCGTTATTTTAAACAAAAATAATTAATTTTAAAATACGATTTGCAAGTAAGTGTTTTTCGTCGGAAATCAGTATTTTTAATTTAAAAAAATTATAAGATTTCGCAGATTATCGTTATCCCTTTTTTACAATTTCGGCGTTTGCTGGTGTTTCATACCAGAAATCAGTACTTTTAATAAAAACAATTACACTCAGAGAAATTTTTGTTTGGCCCTATATCAAAGTTAGAATTTAGATGTAAATTTTTTTTACCGGCAAACGGTTATTTTGAAGAAAAAAACATTAGATTAAAAATTTTAAACTATTTTTGTTAGGTACTGTTTGTGTTTTTCATCTTAAATTGCTATTTTTAATAAAAAAATTATTCGATTTAAAGGAATATTAACAGTATTTGAAGAATAATAAGATATGATAGCGTCTTTCATCGGAAATAGGTCATTTTAAACAATGTTCATTTGACTTAAAACATCATGCTTACAATTTGTATCAACTTTAGCTTAGGTTAATATTAACTTTATATTTTAATTTGTAAATTGCGTTAGACAAAAAAAAGTTTGTTTAAAAATAAATTTGTGTTTCTAAGGTTATAAAAAATTGTAATTCCGAGCTATTGAATAAAATACTAAAAAAATGACGCTTTTTAGTCCAAAGCTCTGAAATCGGTATTATAACTTGATCCCAGAGCTAAAAATAAAATGGGAAAAATTAATTATAAATTCTAGTATGCTCTACAACATTCTGGGAAAGAAGTATAGATTAAAAAATTTTGAAATATTTAAAAATCTTGTTTAAACAAGAAACAGTTGCTTTTCTATCATTAAACACTTGATGAAAATTATGATTTGCAAGAAATAACATTTCGAATATGTTTTTAAGGATAGCATAGTCATTAGTGTAGTTCTTTCCTTTAAAGTTGTTTTCTTTTCCTTTTCTTGTGTGCTTGTACAGAGAAAGATTTTTTAATTTCCATTCTATTTTCAGCTCTGGGAGGAAGTGAAATTATAGGTTTCCGAGCTTCGAAGTAAGGCTTTATTAATAAGGATCTGCTGAGATTTTTTTAGGGTTGCCAACTTTTTAGTTTACTTTAAAAAAACCTTTCGGTTTTGACTAGTTACTGCTAATTTTTTTCTAAATTTGGATCTTAGGATAATATATTCATTTATGTACTAGGTCAGTCCGTGAAGTATCCGATCTTATGCTCTAAATTTGCACCTAGTCGTTCTATTTTCAAAAACGGGTATTTACCATTTCTGGGGACCTCTGTGAGGCTTCTTATCAAGTGACGCGGACCTGCGAATCTGTGATCGACTAATGTACGCAGTTGCTCAAGGGTCTAACACGTACGCGCCGCATTTTATGATGACGGAACGCACCGAACAAAGAGTGTTCATTATATTTTGGCAAAAACTTGGCCATTCATGTTTGGAAACCGTCGCTATGATTCGAAAAGTTTATGGTGCTGAGTCTATAAAAGATAGTTAAATTAAAAAAAAAGAAGGTTTAGGCAATTTAAAAGTAGACGTACTTCAGCAGAAAGTGATCCTTAACAAGATTTAGGGTAGAGACGCGTGGCGGCAAAAGTTGAAGTCACCCGGGACAATTTAAAATCAACCAGAAATAATCCCAAACTGTTCAAAAAGGTCATAACTGGAGATGAGCCATAGGTTTATGGATAGTATTCGCCAAAAGGGAAACGAGTTCAAAACGTAGAAGAAATAGAACAGAATGCAACGAAGCAACCTTTAGAAGATGACTTTAAAAAGTGCTTCCGAAAACGGCAGGATCACTTGAAGAAGATTATGGCTTCCAAAGCGAAATAGCGCATGGTCGGATACTTTACGGACATACTTAGTCAATTTGTCGCTTTACCAATGCTAAAATAGAAGTTTTTATTTTTGATAGTGCTTACCTTACCATTCCCCATCCATTAAGAGTAGCAGAAGTTCTTGCTGGCACTTTTCCCCGATCAATTTTGATTGGTCGATTAGGTGAATTGATAAAATTGAATGCTTTTTCAATTATAATCAAAGCAAGACTGTTTTCAAGTGAAGTATAGTTATTCTCTTCATGTATTATTATCTCTTTTATAGGGTGGTGTATTCCACGATATAGATCACTTGAAGCTGATAGAATACTGTAGGTGCTGGAGTTTTCCTTTACACATGGAGCAACAGTTAGTACAACTTTGGGGGCCAATATGACACCAGTGCAATGTCGAACTAGATCGCGTAGAACATTTACAACGTGTGGGACTTTTCGAATTGAGATTGGTTCGATTGGATCTTCTCTATTTCCTCTTAGCGGCGATACGGATCGTGTTTTTCGGACGGAAAATGTCGATGATTCTCCTAGAACTGTGATGCAAAATTATTCATCAGTAATATTATTCGCATTGATTATTTTTACACAAACCCATTAACGATGGCCGCTGCAGTGATAAAAAAAACTTTTTTTTTGCTAGAGGGCAAGACTCCCCCCTATTTTGTGAGGTTTCCGGAAAAAAAATCAATTGATTTTTTTTTTTTAATGTCAATCTTAAGACGTATCTCCGCTTGTTTGAAATTAACATGGGAAAAGTTCAGTTTTCGAAAAAAAAGCAGAAAAAACTAATTGGTATCAATTTTTCGTAAATTGAATTTCAGTCACTTCTTAAGAAATATTAAAGGGATCTCTTCCACCCCATAAGTTTTCAATTTGACGCCTCAATCACTTTTAGTTGTACCCTGGAAATGCCCTGAAAATGCAAAATAGATGTGTATTCGGTAGAATCGAATGTCTGACTTCAAACTCGACTGTCGAAAAGCTGGCTAAACTCGGGGTGGTTTTATGCAGTTCCCCTCTCCTCTGGACAAATGCTTAGGCAAATGCGAGTACTTTTAATAAAGTCGGATGCGGCCGCGTGTTATTACTGGTTGTGATTAAATTATAACAGTGATTTTAGGCCCACTTTAGTAAAAGAAAAATTTTCACAGTCCCACACAGTGAAGTGAAGTCGTCTAGCTGTATATGTACTCATACTAAAGGAGTTAAATGATGCTTCAGCAACGAAGATGACCCGTGATAGATCTCTGTTTTACCGAGTGTTTAAAAATGAAAAGGCATAATACAATTAATTGGTAATAATAATACCGGTTATATGTTCGATTGAGTCCTGAATCACAGTAAAATATACGGAAAAATATATTGCAAGAGACAAATTATTCCAGAAAATCTTGATAAAGCAAAATATCATTCAGTTGAAGAGATTATTGAAGTACTGGAAGAAATTAACAAAAAGAAAGAAGACTAAAAATAATGAAAAGGAAAGTTTTTACTACCATAAAGTTTGTATGCTTTTTCAATTCTTCTTAAATATATAGTGCATATATTTCTTATAAATATAACATTGTTCTAAATGTTCAAATGATTTTTATTTTAATATTATAGTTCAGACAAAAAAGTTGTTCTTTTTATTAAAAAGGTTATAACTGCAAGTATGCTTTTATGTAAGCTAAAAAAACCAAACTCTGAATTTGATTATGATAATTGTTTGAATAATTAATTATTATTGTAAATTTGCAAAGTATCGTAGGAAAAAGTTATCGCAAATAAATTATTTGTTGATTACCCTAACAAATTGATCCTATTTTTGGAAGAATGGCCAAACTTTTAATTTGCTCATGAAAATTGTTTAAATAATTAATAAATCTTGGGAATTTGAAAAGCATAATAGAAAAATGTCATCGGAAACATATTCTTTAATAATTTTTTAAAAATCGACCATATTCGTTGAAAAATAGCCACATTGTGAATTTGTTAACGAAAATTGTTTAAATAATGAATAATTTTTTTAAATTCACAAAACAACATAGAACAGAGTCATTGGAACGACAATCTTAGTTCACTTCATGAACAAATTATGTCTATTCCTTGGAAAATAGCCAAGCTCTGAATACGCTTATGAAAATTATTTAAGTATTAATAATTATTGAAAATGTGCAAAGTAATGTAGGAAAGTCTTATTAAAAACACATATCTTATTGCTTCCGTAAACAAATTGAGCTAATTCATTCGAAAATAGGCAAAATCTGAATATGTATATGAAAATTATTTAAATGATTATTAATTATTATAAATTTGCAAAGTATCTTAGGAAGGAGTCATCGAAAAAACATTCTTAGTTGACTATGTAAACAAATTAAGCCTTTTTGTTTGAAAATAGCTAAACTCTCAATTTGTTTGCAATAATTGTTTAAGTAATTAATAATACTGAGGCATTTACAAAGTATCTCAGAAAAACGTCATCGGAAAGATATTTTTATTTAATTCCATAAAAAGTATAGTCTAC
>JAUELO010000031.1:2930738-2942172 GCA_032357855.1 Amphibolips quercusostensackenii | reverse complement strand
TGGTTGAAAATTCAAATTTTTGTTTGAAAACTTATTTTTCTGATTGAAAATTTAGCTATTCTACTTCTAGTTGAAGTTTTTTTTTGGTAAAAAATTTATTTAATTTGTTCGAAATTTGTCTTTTTTGGTGAAAAATTAATTTTTGTGTTGTGTTGGTTTAAAATTAAAATCTTTTTTGCATAAAATATCAACTATTACATTTTTAGTTTAGAATTGACCTATTTAGTTAAAAATTCAAGTACTTAGTTGAAAGTGAAACTACTTTGTTAAAAATTCTTTTTTGTTTTTGGTTTAGAATTTATTTTTTTACCTGAAAATTTAGACATTCAGTTTTTGGTTAAAAATGTATCTTTTTTAGTTGAAATTCCATGTATTTTGTTAAAAATTTGTCTTTTTTCCAGTAAGTTAATCTTTTGGGTTCAGAATTAAACTATTTGTTTAAAAACTCACTTTTTCAGTTTAAAGTTAATTATTTTAGTTAAAAATTCATTTCTTTAACTAAAAATTTAACTATTCCATTTTTTGTGAAATTTTTGTTCATAGAAATTTAATCTCCTTGGTTGAAAATTCAAATTTTTGTTTGAAAACTTATTTTTCTGATTGAAAATTTAGCTATTCTACTTCTAGTTGAAGTCTTTTTTTTTGGTAAAAAATTTATTTAATTTGTTAAAAATTTGTCTTTTTTGGTAAAAAATTAATTTTTGTGTTGAGAAGTCAACTGTTTGGTTAAAAACTAATTTTTTTCGTTGTAGGTTCATCATCTAATTTAAAAATATACTTTTTAACTGCAAATTTAACTATTCAATTTTTTTGGAAAGGTTATCTTTTTTAATAGAAATTTTATCTTCTTAGTTGAAAGTTCATCTCGGTGGTTGAAAATTAACCTATTTCGTTGAAAGACTATTTTATTTGGTTAAAAAGTCTGGTAAATTTATACTTCTGAGTTGAAAATTCATATTTTCGTGTTGAAAAACTCGACTTTCGGTTGAGTAGGAAGTTTGAAAATTCCTCTTTTTGGCTTGAAAATTCAAATTTTTGGTTGAGGGGTCACCGAATTTGTTGAAAACTCGTATTTTTGGTTTAATTCAACTGTTTTTGATTAAAAATTAAAATATTTTTTGGTGGGAATATAAACTATTACACTTTGTCAAGGATTCATTTTTTATCGAAGATTCATCACATTGGTTGAAAATTTAAGTAACTAAAATAAATTTAGAAACAAACATTTTTTTGCATTACCATTATTAATCTCCTAGGTGTAAGGTTGTTTTTATACCCAAAAGAAAAATTTAGACGGTCAGGGAAAAGTCAGAGAATTTCGAAATCGGCATTCTGTAGCGACCCTGTAAATGGTAAAATATAGTTAAAAATAAATTAATTTATATATATATATATATTTAATAGAACGTTCCTCGGATTTCCATCTGAGGTGCATTGCAGTGCATGTAAATTCAATTTAGAACGAGGAAGTATTTCTTGAAGGATGTAGGAACTTCTGCGGTAAAGTGCAGAATCCAGACCGGTAAAGAGATTAGACTGAGAGTTGTTTTTATTTGAAACCGATAAACGTAGGACCTCAGAGTTCCCAACCTCCCTGATAATTTCCTTCGAGCTCTATAGACTATAGAGTATAGTTTTCATCCCTTTTTCATTTACTTTCCGGAAGAAAATGAGAAGAGGCATCATAAAAGAATCCATTGGTTGTTTATCCATTTTTCTCATTTTTCCTATCCTATCTTCCTATCACAGTGAATTTTTCTTCCAGACTTTTAAGCAATAATAACCAGTAGGGGAAAGACAATTCACTTGCTGTCGCAGGATCTGGCAGTCCTTTTTTTACTCTTATTCTGCAATTTTTCTTCAAAGCATTCTCAAGATTAGGAAGAACAAATTTTAGGCAAAACTTGAATTATTTCATCTTAAACTAATTTAGAAGAGTAATCAATTGGTGTAGATTTTAAGAGTAAAATTAATTGTTTTAGGAGTAATTTGAATACTAGCAGCCAATCGTAGCCCGTTCACATCTCTGGATTTTTATTACCTAATATTAAAAATACAAACAATTTAAAAATCCATTATTAAACAAATTTTTTAAAATAAAAAATGATTAAAAAATTTTGAGAAGAGGAGAATATGTCGAATGGAATGAAAAGGAATTGAAATTGTATAATTTATAAATAGAAGCGTATGAAATAGAAGCACTCAAAACTGAAAAGTTGCAGACTAAAATTTTGAAAATTGAACAGATTCATTAGAAAGGAGTTAAAATTGTACAGTTTTTAAATAAAAGCCTTAAAAATTAAACAATTTGAAATTTAAAAAATTTTAGTCAGAAGCTCAAAAAATTGACAAGTTTTAAACTAGAATTAAAAAAAAAAAATTGAACAGTTTCATCTAAAAGAAATGAAAATTAATTTTCAAATTCAACAACTTCAAAATCAAAAGAACTAAAATTGTAATATTTCTAATTGAAAGCGTTCAAAATTGAATTGAAAACTGAAAACTTGTGATATGAAGACTAAATTGTATGTTTCGAATTTAAGGCTTCTGAAATTAAAAAATTTTTAATTGATATTACATACAAAAATTATAATTTACCATTACAACAATTTAGACAAATTTTTTAAAAATAAAAAATTTAATTAACCGTCATTTTCACCATTAGGAATGAAAATTTTTTTGTTTTTAATGGGAAACATTAAAAATGACAAAATTTCTACTACGGAACGTTGAAAGTTAAACGAATCAAAACTTCATTTTAAACTGAAAAAATGTAGTTATCCTTTAAAATTTCAATATTCAAAGTAAATTTAAATCATTTAAAAATTTTTAAAAAATTTAACGGTTAAAACTATCCCTTTTCAAAATTTGACCATTTTAATTTTAATAACAAAATTAAAATTGATGAAAGGGAGAAATTGAAAATTTAGCGTTCATCATAAAAATGTACAACTAAAAATTTCAGAACACAATTTTAAAAAAATCAATTTTAAGCATTTAATTCAATATTGTTTGATTACAAATATTTTTAACTGAAAATTATGCAACTATGAAGTCTTTCAATTTGATATAAATTTGAACTAAGCAATTTAGAAAATTCATCTCTAAAATTAATAATTTGAAAACTGATTATCAAGGTTTTTAACATTAAAAGTTGCGATTTTGAAAAATTTAATAATAGAATTTTCCTAACATATTTAATACTTGAATTTTAACTGCAACACTGTGAAATTAAAAATTGAAACCCTGCAACAATGAAGAAATTTCAAACCAAATATTTTTAAATTTAAGCTTTCGAAGAAACAAAAACTTTAGTTTTGACTATTTTAGTTTTAGAATTGTGCATTTTTAAATATAATTTTAAATTAAAATTATAGAAATTTTAATTATAAATATATTATCAGCAAGTATCATATCATGTAATATCAGGTGACATTCAAAGTGATTAGATAGATTTTTCAAACTGAAGAATGTGATTTATTTTCAAAGAAAAATCACTGTCACTTTCACCGTTCAAAATTGAAGAATTTTAAATATTGTAAGCCTTTAAAGTTTATTTATTCTACAAACTTTGAAAATTATATAATTTCTAAATGGAAGCTTTCAAAATTAACGAATTGAAACTTGAAGCATTAAAAATGAAACAATTCAAAATTTCGTTTGTAAACTGAATGATTCTTAAATTAGGAATGTGGACAGAATGAAAGAATCAATGAATGAATAGTACATTATCATAGTTAATTCAATATTGGTATGATAGATGAATGAAGCTATAAGAGTCTAATTATTATTTAATAATTTTTAATTCAGGAGAAGTGTACGAGAGAATAATTTGATAAAGGTAGAAGTTTAAAGTGGAATTTCTCGAGAACAAGGCTTTTAGATGAGAGAACTGTGAACGTCTGTCCCAACCGAAGAAACACTGATCGCATTATCTATGACAGGAAATTAATGCAAATCTCATAAAACGCCCCATCTCTAAGAGACTTTCCTCTACTTATTGTTTTCGTCATCTTGAAGTTACCTTCGCATTGCTTAACATCCGCAACATTTCGTCCTCAATTTCGAATTGAAAATTCTGCTTTACATTCTTCTTTCCAATTTTTATTATATCCTTTATTTTTTCTCCCAGTGATAAGGCGTATGTCAAAAGTAGATAAAAACTATTGAGATTCCTAAATGCGAAACTACATATTTAATATTAGTAGTTTTTCATTGATTAAGATTTAGAAACGACTGCATCATTATAAGAAGAAAGTATCGCAAAAGTACTTTTTAAAACTTTTAAAACTTTTTGAATTAGTCAAAGTAGACGCCACGCGCTTGCAACAAAAGAGTTTCGTAGCCTATTAAGACGTTAATTAAGTCGTTCAAAACACCCTTTTTCCCCTATAACTCCTCTTTTCTATCCTGGCCTGTCCTATCCGATCCTATCCGATCATATCTTATCAGCCTCACCACTCCAACCCACTCGTCCCTTACTCTCCACGCCAAACCACTCCCCACTACCTTCTACATCCCTTCCCATCGCTTCCTCTCACATGCTACGTCCTCTCACTCCTCCCGCACAAAATCTCGCATATTTTATCATCGCTTAGTTCAACTCTCAAAATAGCATTTCTACGTTCCCACACCCATACTCACCCATCCCCACTACCACTCACCTATATTCCCTATTTCCCCTATCAACACTTTCCCTTTCCCACGTCCTCTCCTCAAGCTTCCCTCATCCTCTCCTCTATTTCCCATATCTTCACTTCCCATACATCCTCTTCCCTCTTTCCCCTATTGAAACGTCCCTTACTTCACCTTTTCCACGTTCCCTCATCTTATTTCCCTACTCCCTCACACACTCTTACTACTGATCTCATTATTTCCCCTCTCCCTCATCTCCAAGCATATTACCCCACCCCATTACCCTCCGCATAACTTTCTCGACCCTAACACTCCTTACTTTCTCACTCATCACTCCCCCTTATATATTCCCTCACGGCCTGCTTCCCCTCACATACTAACATTCATAAGCCCTCCCTACACTCCTACTTATCATCACTCCTCTTACGCACACACCCTAATAACCCTTCCCTACTTTTCCTTCGACCCACATTCTTCACAACACCCTTCCCCATTTCTCCTATCGTAACTCCCCCTCTCCACACTTCCCTACTATCACTTCCCCTAATTCCCCACCATTTCACTACTACTTCTCCCGTACTTCCACTCCCGGGAAAAAAGTAGGACGAAAAGACACCCGCATGGAACTATAAGGGTTTCTGCACGAAGCTACGAAACCCTAAAAAGACCACAACTCTTTCTTTATTATTTAAAAATAAATGAGGCCACAAAATTCCCATATTTTTGCTTTGTTCGGCACATGAACAGTACATAAAATCAAGTAGTAGGCGGAAGAGAAATCCAACGGGAGGTTTTGCTTAATCAACGCCATGCAAATGTAAACAGAAACTTTAAAGTAGGCTCTACGAAGTATTCATAAAGTTCTCGCTTTCGCGAAACGAGAGGCGAAAAAAGAAACAAGAGAGAGGAGGATGGAGTAGAAAAGAGTGAAAGAGGCAAAGTGGGAAAATCTTAATAAGGGTAGACTGAAGCGAAAAATTATTATTCAAGGGATCGTCTTCATCAGGCAACATAATAATTCCGCGACCACGAAACTTCGCTTCCACTTCTCCGCATTTCTGTCCCCTGGCTCGTTCCTCGTTTCTCAAACAATCTCAGCTGAGGGCTGTCAGGGGTTGAAACATTGGAACTTTTCAGCCACCCCCTTGCCTCGGTCGCGTTCATATATCTCGTAATAACTCGCAGAAACAACGAGAGCTGTCACGGCAAATTATCACCCCAGTAAATAGGAGCAAACGAAGCGCAAACGGAAATAAAATGCGACGAGAAATGATGAATTAACGCTTGCTTCTACGTGTCATTTCGCTGCATGTGCGTCTCAAAATCAAATTTTCCCCAAATATTCTGGAGGAAACAAATCTTTTATAAGAAAAAAAAAAACTTTTTACAAATTTCATAGTAAAAAATTCCCTGAAGACAGGTGAAATAGGGTGATTTTTCACGAAAATGGGGAATGAATTTTTAAAAATAAATTTAATGAAGGTAACACATTCCTAGTCTTTCAGTTGAATTTTTAACCTAATACTTGAATTTTCAACCTACAAAGATGAATTCAAACCAAAACAACAAATTTTTAACAAAAAAGTTTAGTTTTCAACCCAGAAAAAAAAAAGATTAAACTAAGTTGTTGAATTTTGAAGTCAAAAAGACGAATTTTCGACAAAAGAGTTGAATTTCCAACCCAAAAAGATAAGTTCCCATCTAAAAAAGATCATCTTTTAACAAAAAATTAAACGATTAAATTTTCAGTGAAAAAAAATTAATTTTCAACCAAAAGAAACTACTTGGTTGAATTTTCATCCAAAAAAGATAAATTCTCAACGAAAAATGTAAAAGTTGATTTTTCAACTAAAAATGATTTTGATTTAAAATCAAAAACATGCGAATTTGACAAAACAGGATAAACTAAAAAAAAAGCTATGAAAAGAGATACAATTTCATTTGAAAAACGAATTTTCAGCAAAATACATACATTTTTAACCAAATAGTTAAATTTTTAAATAAAAAATAATTATTTTCAACCAAAACTAGAACAATTTTATTTTCAATTAGAACATTAATTTTAAACAAAATACATGAATTTTTAAATAAAGAATTGAATTTTGAAGTTAAAAATAGCAATTTTTAATAAAAAATTGAGTAACTTGATTTTCAGTTGCAAAAATTAATTTTTAACAGAAAAAAACGTATTTCCAACACAAAAGTTACATTTTCAAAGAAATAGATGAATCTTAAAGAAAGAACTTTTGACAAAGCAGGTCACCAAAGACGATTAATTTTCAACAACAAAAAAAACGCATGTTTAACAAAATAGTTAAATTAACTTTAAGGTATTTTTAATTGACTGAGACAGTTAACTTTCAAACAAAAAAGTTTACTTCTCTACCATAAAGTTGAATTTTCAATCCAAAAGAACGAATTTTCTATAATAAAAATGAATGATGAACAAAAGAGTTAAAGTTTGAACTAAAAAAGATTACTTTTTAACAAAATTGTTTAATTATAAACAGAATAATAAAATTCCCAGCAAAAAGAGATAAATTCTGAACCAAAAAATTGTCTTTTTATTTTTAAAAACTTAAAGTTGCGCTTAACCTTGCTTAGTGAAAGAAAACTTTTTTTGTACCAAATTTTCATCTGATTGACCATTTTTGAAAAAAGAACTCAAAAAGCCAATACTTGAGAAAAATGTACTCAATTTCCTAAAACAGAGAATTGTGGTGAATCATGCTCGACAAAATTAATACTATTTACATGAAGAAGAATATGATCCAAATAAACATTTTTTTATCTCAAAAATTAAAGCTAAATAAATGCAAAATAACTAATTTATAAATTTTAAAAAACCCAGAGTTGTGCTGAATTTTTGAACGTCGAAAAAAAGACTTTTTCCCTCCAGTGCAATTTCATCTTACTGAAAAAAAAAATCAGAAACCAATACAATTGTTTGGACTCCGATAGATAAACCCTCTTTTCTGTAATTAAACTGGACCAGAAAGAAAATGAAAAAGCGCTAAGTTCCAAATCTCTAAAAAAAACATTAAAAAACCCTGTGTGTATTTTTAATTTTTAAAAACTAAGAGTTCTGCTGGATCATGCTTCACTCATCAGACGACTTAAATTGCAAATCCACAAAACCAATGCTTAAAAATGTGAATATTTTATCACCTATAGTTAATTTCGCCATACCAGATAATGGATTTGAAGTTCTCTCTTAATCTAAATCGTATTTTAATTAACTGTCAGCAAAATATATTTAACTCTCAATTGAAATTTAACTAATTTACTTCACTGGAAAATTCGAGTTCTATAAATAAAACAGCAAATGCCGTATGACATCTTTAATGCGAATTTATAAATTTATACCAATAAACTATTTATAATTCTCGTTAAAACGGTTAATATTTTTTTAAATCTGCAATACGTTTTTTCTCAAATCACATACATCAGTGTCTCCGTGTGTAACAATTTAGCACTTTAATTGCGGTAAATATTTGAAACCGACCCTTAGTCGGCTCCTCTTTTTTATTCGCCACTCGAGTCGAGACACGCAGAGTGAATGCATATTATCTGCCAGTTCCCCCAACAGATTCTAACAAATAGAGGAAAAAAGAAAAAAAAAGTACACGCAGAATAAAACAGATTTTTACAAATATCATTTTCGAATAATTTGATACAGGTATTTACTTCTTTCTGAAACTAGTAAAACCAGGATGGGCGAAAAATATAATTAAAAAAATTTCCTTACTTTTCCATGATTTTTCCCTGACTAATTTTTCATTTACACTGACCATTATTATTTAAAGAAGAAAATTCTAACCTGGTATGATTTTTATTATAGAACCTTTTATAAATAGAATATTTTTTTTTATTTATATACTTTTAATTGATTATTCTCAGGGCAGCCATTGCCTAATTTCGATTCATAAGAATTCAAAACAATTTAAGCCAAATTCAAAAGAATTCAAATGAATGAGAAAAAAATTCAAAAAATGCCTTTGATTTTAGAAAAGTTGTATTGAATTTAGAGGCATTTTATGAGAATGAAAAGAATTTGATAAAATTCATAAAAATTTAAGTGAATTGAAAGCCATCCCAAAAATATCGAAAAAATTAATTGAATTCAGTTGGTTTGAAATGAGCTTATAAAAATTCAGGGGAACACAAAAGGATTTGATAAAATGCCCAGGAATAAAATTCAAGGTGAGTTTAAAAGACTTCAAGATGAATTGAATAAAAATTGAAAAAATTCATTGAATTGGGTAGATATTTAAGTGAATTTAAAAAATGCAAGAGAATTCCAAAGAATTCGAAAGAATTTCAAAGAATTCACTTCCCAAAATTCAGGTTCCGTAAATTTCCATTAAATTTGATGAAATTTCCTGAAATACTGGAAAATTTAAAGTACCTTGAGAACTTTTAAAATCCCATAAAATCATTAAAATCCTCGAAAATCCCTTGAAATTTTTTTAATTTCTTTAAACTGTCTTGAAATATTTTTAAATACCCTAAAATATTCAAAATCCTTTGGAATTAATTCAAATTATTAAAATTAATTAAAAAGTGCTTGGAATCTTTTTAAATTCCCTAAAATATTTCAAGAAATTGTTGACTTCTTTTTAAAGCTCCTGAAAATTTCTTATCTTTTAAAATACTCTAAATATCCAATAAAATTAGTAAGAATTCAGAGAGAATTCCAAATTATCTGTAAAAAAAATATTTTAAAATCTCTTAAAATATTTGAAACACGATAAAATCCTCACTTCTTGCGAATAAATTCTTTGAAATCTATTAAAATATTATAATAATCCGTAAAATTCAATGAAATTGGAATACCTTGGAATACCTTGGAATCTTTTTTAATATCTTCCGAAATTCTAAAAAAAAAAATTTTACAACCGCACACTCAGAAAAATGTTTATTTAAAAAAAAAACAAATTCTTTTTTTTTATAGGGTGAAAAAAATATTTTATTAACTCAAACAAATATTTTTTTGACAAACCAAATTTATTTGATTCAAACATGCCCTTGATTAACTTAAATAAATTTTATTTGAATCAAACTAATTTTATCTTTGATATAGGGTCAAACACATTTTTGATTCAAACAAATATTTCTTTGAGTGCATGCAAATTTGTTCAAATACCTTAAGATCATTAAAGTCTTTGGAAATCCCTGGACATTTTTTAAACCTCTTGAAAATGTCTTGGAATCTTTTAAAATATTTAAAAATACTTTAAAATGTTTCAAATCCTTTTAAATACCATTAAATTACTGAAATCAATTCATAATTCCTTGAAATATTTTAAAATACCACAAGATATTTGAAATGCTTTAAAATATTTTGAAAGCCCTTGAAATTCTTTAAAGCTCTTAAAAAATCACTAGAATTTTTTTAAATACCATACAATGTTTAAAATTCATTGAACTCGCTTTGAATTATTTAAATCGATAGAAAATTCCTTGGAATTTTGTTAAATATTCTAATATCTTAAAAAATATTTGAAATCCTACGAAGTCACTTAATTCCTGTGAATACATTCTTTGAAATCCATTAAAATATAATAAAATCCCGTGAAATTGCATAAAATCTGATATTTCCTGAAATCTTGCAAATTTTCTTAAAATACCTTAAAAGCTTTTAAAATCCCTTAAAATCACTTAAATCTTCGGGAATCTTGAAAAGTGCCTTGGAATCTTTGAAATATCGTAAAACCTTATAGGTCCGACAAATTCGATCTATATCTTCCGAAATTCTTTACCACCTTATAAAATTTTTTTAATCCTTTAAAATCATTCAAAACTAGTCATAATTGAAGCAAGTTAAATCGCTTGAAATTGCCTTGGAATCTTTAAAAATACTCCAAAATTTTTCAAATCGTTAGAAATTTTTTTTAATTCCTTGAAACTTTTTAAAGCTTTTTAAAATGGCTTGTAAGTTTCAAAATATCCTAAATTAGTTTAAATCCTTTGGAGTAGCCTCAAATTATTGAAATCTATTAAAAATTTCTTGAAAACTTTTAAAATACCGAGCAATATTTTTAATCCCTTGAAATCTTTCCAAATCTCTTCAAATTTTTTAAAGCTCTTGAAAATTCCTTGCAATTTTTAAAAATATGTACGCGAAGACCTTCAACATCCACTGGTATCGCTTCAAATGATTGAAATCTATTAACAATTTCTTTTAAGCTTCTAAAATACTCTCAAAAATTTCGAAACAATTCAAGAAAATTCAGAAATAGGTATAGACCTGAATTCGATATTGGTTCACCCATGGGTTTATTAACTAAAAGAAAAGTGCCCAAAATGTGATATGAGAAAAAAAAATCAGTAGCAATTAGCAATAAAAAAACTCTTGAAAATTTTCATCGTCTGCAGAGCGTGGAATATTTTAAGGGGCGATAAATAAGGGTATTTAAATAAATTGCAATTTTCCTGATAAAATATTTAACACAAATTTCAGGAAGAAATACCTTCCATTAAATATTCGATGAGATTAACTATATTTAATCTGAAAGGGATTCAAAAGTATTTATTTCGAGGTAAGAGAGCAACCCTTTTTAATCATCCTGAGAAACATCCAACTAAAGCATTTAATCTATGGAGGTAATCGTATGTGGTTAATTGTTTATCATTAATATTATAGCCACACTGTGTTCACTATAGCGATCAATGTAATCCTTCTAGAGAGTCCCCGATAAACGGAATACTGGTCCAAGGATAAGGAACTCGAGTACCGTCACTTTCAGGGAGAAATTCTTCTTTTGAAAAACTCTCCCAGCAAGGAATTATCTCTATT
>JAUELO010000031.1:2816616-2827630 GCA_032357855.1 Amphibolips quercusostensackenii | reverse complement strand
TTTGATGGACGAAACAATATTGAATAGCAGGTATAAAAATAAACTTCACTCATGGTGGCTGCAAGACTTCACTTTCAAAATTCCCTGATTATGCCTAATTTTTCCTTGCCTAATTTTTCATTTTCCCTGAGCACTAATATCTAAAGACTAATATTCTAATTTTATAACATTTTTAATATAGAATCTTTTATAAATGGAATAAAATAATTTTAAATGAAGTTAAATTGAATTAAATAAAGTTAAAAAAAGTGAAAGTGACCTATTTAAAACCAAAAAGTGACTAATGTGCATTAATAATGTAACTAATGTAAGCTCTTGAAAATTTCAGAGAATTAAAAAAAAATACAATAGTTTTTAACCCACTGGTTAATTTATTGACAGAAAAGTGACTAAAGTGATATTTTTATTTTCAAAATTCTTGATAATTACTCAAAGGGCTTCTTACAGAAATCCTCGTGACTTTTGTAAACTGTCTTCAAATTCCTGACTTTTCCCTGATTACCATGTTTTCCCTGATCTGCGACCACTATGATTTAAAGACAAATGTGTGTGTGTGTGTGTCTGTGAGCCCTCTTAATTGTATACAGTAAAAATCTACTGCGTAGAAAAAAAAAGTGTAATCTTTACCCTGATTTCAGAGTAACCTATCTAAAAGAAAAATTACATTTACTTTCACATGTTTATCAACAACAGTGGTTAAAGCTAACATATCGAGGAGCATATTTTTACTGAAACTACAGTTTATTTACCATAATGTAACCACAAAGGCCATCAGAGCTTACATGAAAACGCACGTTCGAAGTTTATTGACAGACTGGGGATGATGCGTAATAGTGGACAATTAGAGGCGATTTGCCCTCATCCTACCTATGTTGAAATAGTGTATACGCAAAAGGCAAGAGAACGAGAATCAGTGAACTGAATTTCGAATATCTGATCGATTGTCAACATTTCATAGACGAAATGGAATACTGAAAATTCTGCAGTACAAATACGATATGGTATAATTATTTATAATTAAACCATCCTTTCACGAAACACAATTGCTTGATGAGCTATACATCCCAATTTTAATTGAGCTCATTTAATGATTCAATTTTGGTCTCTAAGCTCGGCATTAACATTCATAATTAACTGACAGAGCAACAGCATTAAATTGAGAGATCAGTTTTTTTCACAGTGCAAGAATGTCGGGTGCACATTTTAGTTAGAAAAAAAGTTTGCATTTTTTGAGTCTGTAATGTTCGATTCAAAATGGTACAGGCCTAATTAAAACATAAAAGTTCCAAACAAAGAGGAATCCCAATAGTGAAGCATCGTTGGTGCTGCGCTTGCGAGGAAGTTCGGCATTAATCACAACCAGTGGACAAACCTGATAAATTTAAACTAATCCTTTAACGAGACTAGTGAAAATTCCGCAATAGTCGATTATCTCGAAATGGAAAGCGAATAATTAAATCCTAATTAAGAAAATATAAATTCTGTATTACGGTCGTATCTCGAGTGAAATAATAAAAGAATTGTTATGGTGAAAAAGTATTTGGAATAGAGGGAAAGGGGAAGCGTTCAAGGAAAGTTTTGCTGGGGCTAGTGAAAATTGGATCCTTAACAGGAAGCCAGGTCCAGGAAGGAAGCAAGCGAGGCAAAAGAGGTGATGATGTCGACAAAGTT
This sequence comes from Amphibolips quercusostensackenii, assembly GCA_032357855.1. Lineage (NCBI taxonomy): Eukaryota > Metazoa > Arthropoda > Insecta > Hymenoptera > Cynipidae > Amphibolips > Amphibolips quercusostensackenii. Next base: position 2,825,959 of record JAUELO010000031.1, on the reverse strand, counting down.
TCGATTCCCTTGACATACGGGCGCCAATGTAAATTTCACACATACATAGTCATGCGGTTTGAGTAAATAAGATTTTGATCCACAGTTGGTATGATTCTAGGATCATTATTTGTGAGTTTTATTTCTTGAGGGAAAAGAAGGTAGATAATGCGGGAAATATGTAATGCACCGTTACTTTTTTTTATCATGACTTTTTCAGTTTTTGAAAAGTTCCATCCCTTGCGCCAGTGGTATTAATACAAAATTTTAAGAATAAAATACTTCTCCGTACACCTTATTCCACTCAGGCGTCGAAACGTTCTATGAAAAACAAGAAGCTAAACTCCATCAAAATATCTACTTCAAGAATCTATTTTTAATAAAATCTACTTCTAGAATGGATTTACATGAAAATACTGGTGAATTCGCAATGGCGAGAAGCGGCACTCGTCACAGAAGGAGTACGATAAATGAGTAGATAACAAAACAAGAAATAGCTATACTCTTGCGAACATTCAACGAGAACGCATGCCCTATCCGCCTCTACAGTAATATAATGAAACAGGCAGGCAGAGGAAGTTACAAAGATGCGCGAAAGGACAGAGATCGATTTATTACGGCATTGAACTTGTGAGGTAGTTTAGAAGTTCATATAGAACAGTACTTAAGTTGTCCATGCAATATGCAAATAAATAGTACATACTTACACTTGTCACGATTCCCAACAAACAAAACAAGTGTAAAATGCGGTATTTAATATTTCATGTAATTTCCCATCATTCTTTATTCATAAATTTATCCGAAGATTAAATCTCAGAGGACAAATAATTTAGAACTACATTAAGAGTTGTCAATCTATTGTTATCAATCTAAAACTTTGTCAGACTGTAGTATCGCAGAAAACCCAAAGATGATTTTTATCCGAAAGTAGATATCACATTGACAGTTATCAGATTCACAGCTTTGTAGTTGTCAAATATCTACAGCGTTTATTCTCTAAGTCAAAAAGATTCTTATAATCCATATATAGTTTATTCTCGCATTTGTATTGGAAGTATATTCCAGACTGAATCACGCTAGCAACATACTCATCATCAATAGGGGTTAAGCCGGAAACAAGGGCAGAAAAGTAAGAGATGGAATTTCAAGACTTAGGATGAAAACATTCTCATTTTCAACCCAGAAGCATAAAGATTTCCGGTCGTAAAAATTGAAAGATATCAATACATCTCGGAATAATATTTATGACACACAATTTGCTTTGGATCTGTGCGAGAACTTGATATTGATGTTTGAAGCTTGGCAAACAACGCTATTGATTTCTACTATGTCGCTTCCTACTTCCGAACTGCCATGTCACTCTATTTTGAGAACGTGTATATAGCTCCGAAATTTGATGATGGACTTCAATTTTTAGTCTGAAAAATTTGGCTGGACTTAAATTATCTAGTCCCGGAAAATTTTTGCGTCAACGAACTTTCTTTTCCGCGGCAAGTTTTTTTTTCAAATTTAGCTAAATATTACAATATTTCACTATTTTGTCATAAAATTAAGTATTTTCACTTCAACCATCAGCTAACTTCACTTCGTTGAGTGCTCAGGGGAAAACTATGGTCCAAATGCATGGGACAAAACTTTATTTTTGTAATATCTTCGTAATAAATAATAATTTTCAACATTTGATTATTTTATTAGATAGTTCTTGACAAATATACACTATTTGTTAAATACACTTATACACAAAAGATTAGTTTTTACGAAGATATTAGCAAAATAGGGCAAAAATGGACCAAATCCCATGCATTTGGTCCCTTGTTTTCCCCTCAGCGATCAACGAAGTGAAGTTAGCTGAAGATGAAGTGAAAATGCCTAACAAGGAAGATTAATTTGTGAATACACATAAACTGTCATATAATCAAGAACACCAAACACTAAAAACACACTGGAATCGTTCATCACATCCCACAAAACACTTTATCGCGCAGCAATAATTTGTGAATTATCAAAGAAGAGTGATCTGTCAAAACATCTCGAACCACCTTTTCCTGGTCACCCTTTAAAAACTACATGGTAGTGACTGGTCGCAGAAGAGTGGTTGGTAAAATATAATATTATCATCACATTTTCATTAAAATTCTATCAAATGTTATAGGCACAAGACTTGTATCAAATCCTATGTTACGGAAACAATCCATGTTTCGAAACTTGTATCTACTCCAATCTTCCAGTTCCGGAAATTTCGATCAAATTTTATCCATCAAGATATCGTATACTTATCGGTCAACAGATTCTCATTTAAATTCTATAAAATCTTATTGGCGCAGGACTTGTATTAAATCCGATGTTTTAAAATCTTGAAAGGTTTTATCCAACTCTATCCGTCCAGAAATCTTATACCATTCTATCAAAAGTTTCTCATTGAAATTCTATCAAATATTATCCACTTCAGACTTGTATTAAATTTTACGTATCAAAATCTTGGAAATTTATATCAAATTGTATCCGTCAAGAAATCTGATACTTTCATATACAAATTCATTCATGGCATAAGATTTGGTGGAGTTTATATCTAATTTTTGAGTTTATTTATATAAGAGTTAATATCTTGGTAGAAAAGTATAAGATTTTTTAAGGAGTAGAATTTGACAGAAATCTTCCAGGTTCTGGAAAATAGAATTTGATACAAGTTTGGTGCGGAAAAGAGTTGATAAATTTTCAATACCAAATTGTTGACAGAAAAAGTATAAGATTTTAAAACGGATAGAATTCTATAGAAATTTTAGACATTCAAGGACATAGGATTAGACACAACTATGGTGGGGGATAAGATCTGATAGAGTTTCAGTGGGGAAATGTTGATGGAAAAATATAATATTTCTCGACAGATAGACTTAGATAATAACTTTAAGGATACTGGAACATAGGAATCGATACAAATCTTGTGCGGTTAAATTTTAATAGAATTTCGGTGAAAAAATGTTGATAGAAAAGTATAAGATTTTTCGAAAAATATAGACAGACTTGACTTAATTTCTGGCAAAGAAGCATATGAAAGTATTATATTTGATAGGGTTGTATTGAATTTGTATGAAAACAAGTATAGGAATATATGGGAATGTACAGGAATTACTGAAACACAAAACATCGGAATAACAAGTTTGTATAAAATGTTTTGACATAATTAAAATCCTCCAAGTTATATCCAAATAATGTCGGCAAATTAACAAGTGAATAATGTGAGAAATAATTGGAAGTGGACATGCTAGTTTGACAATCAATTAAGTTGTTGTGGTATACCAATTTTGTCTTGGCGCCTCTTTGATCATCTATACATGTATAAGAGTATATACCCGTGAATCTATCTTGGGTGAATTATATAGTTCGTAGCCTGTCGAGCTTATGATTCAGCAGCAGAAACTGAGCAAGTGTATAATGCAAGCATCTAAGGTCTTGATAAGAGGGGTATAAATACACACTATATATATATGAGAGGTTATCCACCCTCAGTCGGGATATTATCAAAGAAAAAGTTCACAATTGATGGGACAAATGTGTTATCACGAAGGCACAAAACAGGAAAAAAACATTATGTTGCCCCTTGGGACCACATTCCACATAGATTCACGGAAAATGTTATACTTTTGTGACGTAAGAAGTTTTCGGTATTAAAAGGTCCAAACAAACAACAACGAATTATTATAAAAATATAGTCGGCAACTTTTCGGACCTCATATGGTCCCTTTCCAAGCCTGCTAAAAATAATAATTTATTGTAAAAAACATTGTTGTTTAAAAAACTTAAATATAAAGTTAATAAATATAGTTATATATAGACAACAAAGTTATCGAGATATGGAATATAGAATTTTTGGGAGAAAAAAACAGATGTTCGAAAGAAATATATTTTCTTTAAAGAACGTGGTTTTTATTTTATATAATAAATAGTGTATAAGTTTTTAAAAAGTTATAAATAAAATGTTTTACCTGAAAACGCTAGTTGAGAACGATGAAAAGGAGCGACATAAAAAGTTCCATTGTTATTAAAGAGAAATCCATGAGAGTGCTTGGGAAAATATATCAACTCATAAATAATGTTATTCATCATGTATTTTATTGAATACATGATGAAGTTGTCCGGCTCGTCTTGTATATTAATATTAGCGTGATTAAAAAAAAACATAAAAATATTAAAGTTACAGTTTGTTGACATAAAATTAGTTAGAGGTTAGGTTAAGAGAAATACGTATATAGGTTATATAAGTATAAAGTTATACTTTTGTTTTGAGAGAAATTCACCAATTACAAGAAAGAAATAAAGAATATCAAAGATTGAAGTAAAAGATTAAAGATTTTGTATTACAGTTAGATTGGATCAAAAATTAAGATTTTTAATGATCGGAAACTTAAAACTCTCATCACTGTAAAAACAAATTTTAGCACTATAAATTTGCAAAGAAAAAAATTTAAACTTTAGCCCGTTTACATTTGACTGCCAGCGTTTTCACAAATCGGTTTAAAACAAGGAAGTATCTCGTCATCTCTTAATTCAGCATAAGTAGTCAAATACTTTTCATAGTGAGTCCATCTTCCTTTCCAATTTCCCGTATTTTATGGGACGACTAGACACAGCCTCTAAAAAATTGTTTAAGTTCAAAATTGTACAACTGAATATATTTTCTGTCCAATTTTTATTTGTTAAATTTTTTATTGTTTTATTTATAAGGCTTGAAAATGTTTAGCTATATAATATCCAGCTCTCAGAATCTGAATTTTTTAAATTTTGACTGTTTTGCATTAAAAATTTTTTGATTTTGCAATGTTCAATTTCACATGACAAATTTTTTTTATTTATTATTCATAATTTTAACAGGACATTGACAGGTTTACCAGATCAACTTTTGAAAAAATTTTAGGACAACTTAAAAAGAAACTCTATTCCAAATTTTTACTCAAATCAATTACAACTTAAAATAACCGCGTTTACTATTTTCCTTACACATGTAACAATGTGAAAGAGTAAAAGTGACTAAATTTCAGGAAAACAGGGTTTAGAATTTAAATGATACAAGATAAAATGGCAAAATTTAATTCTTCAGTTTTTTTTATGAAAGCTTTTTAATAAAGTAAAAAAATTATTAATATTTAGTAGTAAAATAAGTAATCAGAAATACGCTTGGCGCGCTCGTTCACATCGGTTTAAGTAGTTAGAATGTTACTTAATCAATCACTATCAATCGGCATTTGTGAAATACGCATAAAATTACTAAAATAATTATTAAACCATTAAAAAGGAAAGGCAATACAAATTTCCAGGACTTTTCAGTTTTCCGGGCTTTGTAGCAACCCTATTATTCGCTTTCTAAAAATGATAAGTTTTAAAGATCTTACATTTCAAGCGCGGAGTTCAATTTCAAATTGCACAATTTGGAATACTATTAATTTAAATTTAATTAATTTCAATTTTTATAAATATAAAATTACTATACTTTTTACCACACGTTCCATTTTAAACATTTAAAATTTGAAATGGTTTAATTTATCTCGACCGCTATGAAACTGAAACTTTTTAATTTCTACAACATACAATTTTTCAATTTCAAATCTTATAATTTTGAAATATTTAATATTTGAAACTTAAGAATGTTTGAACTTTAAACTTTTCAAATAGTTATTTTCTGAATAGAAAAAAATATGGAATTGGTTAATTTCTAACAGTAAAATTTCGAAAATGTCATATTTTTCCATTTTCAACTATAAAATTTGAAACTGCTATGATGTACGCATCTCTTTTTTAAAGACATGCAAATTCAAATTATTTTTAATTGAAAAATTATTAATAGTAAGGGTGAATGCCAAAAATTTGACGATTTTAGACAATGAGATTTTCGAAAACAACATTTTCAAACCCCCCTTCTCAGTAATGTTTAAAATCCTTAACTGTAAAATATTAAAGTCGCCTACTAATTTTTATCTTTTTTAACTCAATATATGTGATATCTGTGAATTTCAAATATTAAAAAAATGGTATTATTATAATTTAGCGATATTTCATTTTAAATTTGTAGTTTGGGACAGGTGCGTGACAAGATATCTTGCGTACTTTTTTATTTATAATTACTGAACGAATTCGTATAAAATTTTGAAACTTTATCAAAGTATTCTTGGATATAAATACTTTACTGAGGTAATTTTAGAAAAAAAATATTATTCAAAGGAAAACTGGAAAATGACTGTGACTTAATGCGGACAACTTCAGGCAACCATCCATAAACAGTTTCAAATCTTCGTGATTAAATATACTAAAAATCTACTTAAAATTTTTAAACGTTTAGTTTTAAAATTGTAAAATTTTCAGTATTTAAATTTTTCAATTCCGCACAATATGCTGAAAGACTTTCAAATTAAAATGCAGTATTCACTATTCTGGAAAATTCAGAGAGTACGCATCAATGGACACAGTAAAAAAAGTCTTACTTTTTAAAAACAGACCATGAATCATTTATTGTCTTGAAAGTAGACACAAAGAATAGTCTCAAAAGAAATAAAACGTAAGTTCTTTAAAACAAAATTTTGTTCTGTGTGGATATTTTAAACGATTACATTTGAGTCAATTTCGTTTTGCATCGAAAGACACCGTAATTTTAGCGACAAATCAACTGGCAAGAGCCACTTACTGAAAGTTTCATTGTGCTTGGTGAAAGTGTTATATAGAGGAGCAGTTTCGCTACGGATAATTCCACTCCCGACTTGCAATTAAACAATTCACGATTCCCTCTAATTAATGGTCACGAATGTCAAACTGTACAAAGGCTGATAACCAGCATCACATGGTGTTCGATATACCCCACAAATATCGATAATTTGAAGGCTAAATTTTTTTCTGGTCCTTGTTTAATGTGTGTTTTATTCCAAATACTCATCTATTTACTTTCATTAATGGATATTAAGAAAACAAAAAACGATTAATAAAAAATATATAATTATTTCATAGAAGGATATACGCATAAACATACTTAATAAAATACGCACATAATAATTTTTCTTTTTTCTCTTTATACACGCGGTTTTTCATGCGACGCTCATTATGCTAAACTGAAGACTATAAATTGTCTTTCCCTTCCGGTTTTAGCGAATTTAACTTGAATTATATATTATAGTAATTTATTGTGATGCTGAAGTCCCGAAAGGCTCGTTTGGTGTATTTTTCCCTAAACTAACGACTGGAACGAGTTTCGTTCCGGTTTCAGTGCGGTAAACGATTTTGGTTCGAGCATTTAATCTTATTTTTAATGTGAGAAAAATATAAACATATAAAAATAATGAAGAGAAGACAAATTATAGAGGTTTTACTTGAATTTATGTCGCTTTTTGTTGAGTTAACTGCACTTTTGAACAGCAGTATATTTCATTAATATTAAAAATACACAGTTATATATTTTTGGTAGAAATATTACATATACTTTTAATTAAAAATTTATATTTTAAATTGAAAATTGACCTTTTCTAGTAAAGAATTGATTTGTTTTAGCAGAAATGTCATCCTTTTTGGTTAAACGTGCAAAGCCTTGGTCGAAATATCAACTATTACATGTTTCGTCGAGAATTCATCTTTTTTTGGTTGAAAACTCAACTACTTGGTATAAAGTTAAAGTATTTTGTAAAAAAATTCATTTTTTCCGGGTTAAATGTTAAACGGTTTTAACCCTCATAACTTACACGTCTGAAAAATGACATATTACTAAAATGAGGTCAAACTGACCTCAGCTGACTTTGAAACGTTGTCATACTCATTGTATGCATGGTTTTATCTTGAAAAAAACCACAGACGCTATTTAATATATAGAAATTAGATTCTGATTGTTTTTTTTTCGAAGTGTCTCGTCGTCCCAAAATTCGGGATGACTAGTTCAATATTTTTCAAACGCTTGGCTAGTCGTCCCGAAAATTCGGGACGACTAGCCCATACCCTTTTCTAAGTCCCCCAATTTTTCGGGACGACTAGACACAGCCTTTTTTTCAATGAAAATTATTTTGAGGTGTATAAAAAAATTCTCAAGATTTAAAAATTATAAAAAAATCATTTTTCATTTAAAAATTCATAACTTTCACAATTGTTATTATTTATAGCTAAAATTTGTTCCTATTTAAATTTTAGTCTGGAGTTGATGTTGGGGGCATTCTAAGCCTGTGTAAGTGATGAGGGTTAGAGAAAATTCGTTTTTTTGTCATGTAAATTCAATCATGTAAATTTAACAATTTCATAGAAAATTAAAATATTCTGGTAGAAAATTCAATTATTTGCTTAAAGCTGAACAATATATTTGAAAATTTAACTACTTGGTAGATAATGAACTTTTTTGTTGAAAATTATATTGCCGATTTGGAAATTAAATTATTTTGCAAAAATTTCGACTTTTGATAGAAAATTAATCTTCTTGGTTGAAAATTCATCTATGTAGGTTCAAAATTCAACTATTTGGTCCAAAATTCAACTATTTGGTCAAAAATTTAATAATTTTGATAACAAATTAATTGTCTTGTTGAAACATCCACTATTTTGATAAGAATTCGTCCTTTTGGACTGAAAATTCATCTCAGATAGTAGAAGTTATATTTCTTTGTTGAAAATTCAACTTTCTTGAAAAAGTCGTCTTTTTGTCTTTAAAATTTTTGGTCAAAAGTTCAACTACTTGATTGTTAATATAACTATTTGATAAGAAATTTATATTTTAAATTGAAAATTCAAATATTTTCTTGAAAATGCAATATATTTCGACTTGAAATCTTTAGCGTTTTTTTTTTTTTTAATTCAATATGGTACCTACATTAATTTTATTCAACTTTTAAGTATGGAGATGCGGTCTCACAGACCCCACCACGCTTCTGATACGTCGGTCCCTTCCCCCCTGCCCATACTCGAGGCTACCGTTTTTAGAAGCTGTAGTTTTAGTTGTGCTTTCGCCGAGGTCGGTAAACAACATGTGGTCCGACATGTAATTGGTGAGTAATACCAATTAAAAGCTCACAGGTGGTCCGTGAGACCGCACGTCGACGGTAGCGTCAAAACTTTATATTCCTGTTTCGATTTGTTTCAAGATATTTAAAACGTAAGATGTCACACAAAAATAAACTTGAGCTTGATGGGGGTACCTCAGAGTGCAGAACGCGGCCGTCCCAGAAAAATTTTACGTTCCGATTATCCCTCACTTAAGCAAAGTGACAAAATAGTACCTATGGAAGTATGGAAGTGCGGTCTGCCAGACCGTACCATTCATCTGATATGCGGATACATCCCCCCACTGGTGTAAAAGATTATTATGAATAAAAGTTGATAATGTGTAATAATTCCTCACTTATTTCAATGT
>JAUELO010000031.1:2662575-2678843 GCA_032357855.1 Amphibolips quercusostensackenii | reverse complement strand
CTGCTCCTCTTCTTCCCTTTTCAAGATCAGCAAGAAATCCAGAGACTCGAACCTCCTGTTTGCACAAAACCAAAAAAAAAAATTAAATAGAAGAATTTATTGCAAAAAATTTGTTAATTTTCTTTTTGGTTTGATTATATATTCCAATCATTTTATATGAAAAATTGAAAGGTCTAGATTGAATAAGTTTAATTACAAAGTCTTTAAAATTTGATAGTATTTTCAAACTTTGTTCTCATTCAAAACTAAACGCCTTCAAATTCAGAAAAGCCTTTATATTGAACAAAAAAGTAATATTTTATTTTCAGACGTTCAGATCTTTACAAAATTGTCTTTGAAAACTCAGAATTGAACAATTATTTTGTATTTAGGGCATAAATCCCTGGCATGAACATTTGACAAATTTAAAATGAATCTTTGCAATTAGAAAATTAATTTCAGGATTCTACAAATTTGAACGCTTTAAAAGAAAATTTGTCTTTTAATGAAATAAAAAATGAGCCAAATTCTCATTTTTTAAAACTGATTTTTGCAGACGTTTGCAATTTTGAATGTTTTAACTATTTCATTAATTTTGGAAATTGTATTTAAAATTGCTTATTTCTTGAATTTTTTTAATTTTGACGTCTTCTAATTTGAAATTTAATTTGCAACAATATCGAACGTTTGTATTATAAATGCTGGAATTGTTCAGTCACAAATTATTCAATTTCACAAATTCAATGTATTAATTTTGAATTATTTAAATTCGAAACAGCAAAATTTTAAACGTTTCAAATATAAGGTCTAATTTCAAATATTTTATAAACTGTTTTAAGTTTAAGTTGCTTAAATATATGATTTAAAAAGTGCAGAATTTTTCTTTTGAATTAAACAATTAATAATTGAAGCTTCTAAATACAAATTTCCAAATCAGGGACTTCAAATATGAATATTAAAAAAATCTCAAGCTCACAATTTTCTAAATTGGACAATTAGAATTGTAAAGTGCTTAAAAGAGTAAAATCTCAAATTGGAATCCTGAAAATTCTGAGAAATTTTAAAACGAGCTTGTTCAAACTTAAATTTTCTATTTGAAATAATTAAAAACAGCCTTTTCTATCAAAAATCTGAAAAATGACGATCATTTTTGAAGTTCTCGATCCAGTGACCGTATTCAGGTTCAGATTTTTAGAAATAAATATAATTATTAGGAGGCAAAAAATCATCCTCGTTTTATGAATAGAAAATACTTAACTTGGCTAGCCAATGACCCTCTGGACAAAAAGTTCTTCTACAGTCGCGACGATATATTGTCATCAGTAATGTGTGAAGCGATGTGAATAGAGGATTATTAGACACGGATTTCACATCTGTAACATCTAAAACCTTAGTACATAGTAGCAATGTAGATATTTTTATTTGTATAAATAACAGAATTATGGAGAATAGATACATGAATTAAAAATAAAATTTTAGAAAATATTGCAAAAAGATGTAGTTTTTATTTTCAGGATTTTCTAAAGGAGCGCCCATTAATTAAGGCTTTTTTGGTGGGACGGGGGGTGTATCCGAAAAATGTTATGAATACTTACTTGGGGGAGGGGAGGAGTCAAAAGCGTGAGTTACGTAAGTTTTCTCTTTCTAACCTATTATTATATATTTATATGTCTTTTATTTATATTTCGTATCACATAATTCCAATTAACATAGATTCAGGGAGTTAACTATTCTTTAAATCTGGTGTACAACTTTCATAAAATCTCGTGAACTCCATGGAACTTTTGTAGTCCTTTGAAATCCCAGGAATTCATTTAGAAATTTCGTAAATCCCTTAAAAATTTGTCAATAATATGAATCCTTTTTTAAATCCTATGGATTCCATGGGTATAGTATGTAATCTCTTAAAGTCCCTAAAGAAAAATGGAGCTTTCATGGAAATCCCTTGAAATTCTTTAAAAAATTTGGAAACCCCTTTAAATTCTTTGAGATTTTGTAAAACCTTTTAAAACCCTTGAAACGCTTGCAATCTTCAGAATCATATAAAAATTCCTTTGAGTGTCTTAAAACTGATAAAATCCTCAAAAGTCCATGAAATCCTTTTTTGAAATCACTTGAAATTTTGGAAATTCCTTTGAAATTTTGAAAATTTATGAAATTCTCTAAAATCCTTTGGAATTTTTTTGGAATTCTTTGGAATGTTTTTAAATCTCTTTATAAGGTGTCCAGCGATTCTCAGGAACAACATTCAACGTCTTTTCCAGGTTTTCCAGGTCGAGAAATCAAGTTTTACCAGGTCGAAGTATTTAAAATCTTTGTTACATTTTGAACCTTCTGTGAAATATTTTGGAATCTTTGAAAATTTTTGTAAGAATTTTATATCCTTGAAATCTTTGTGAATTTTTGTTTAAACCTATGAAATTTTTATGAAATCTTCGAAATATTTCAGAAATCTTTCTTAAATTTTTGTTTGTGAAATCTTGAGTGTTCGTATAAAATAACTGAAATCTTATGAAATCTTTTCAAATTTGTTCAAACCTTTTAAAATCGTTTAAATCTTTTAACTGTTTTGAAATGTTTAAAATCGGATGTATTTCTTGTTGGAATCTTTGTAATTCTTGACATCTTTTTAAATTCTTATGAACTCTTTGAAATATATGTGAAATCTTTCTGAAATCTTTTTTATTCATTTAAAATCATTTGAATATTTAAAATCGTGGTGAAATCTTTTGAAATCTGCTAAAAAAAATTTGAAATCGTTTAAAATCTTTGAAATTCTTGTATTCTTTTAAAATCTTTATAAAATGCGTATGAAATCTTTGAAATATTTGTGACACCTCTCTGAAATCTTTTGTGTTAAATTGAGATCATTCAAATGTTTGAAATCTTTCTGAAATCTTTTGAAATCTTCTAAAAAATTTGGAAATCGTTTCAAATCTTTGAAATATGTGTGGAATCTTTTGTAATCATTTAAAATCATTTAAATTTACAATATTTTGAAATCTTGTGAAAAATTTTGAAATAGTTTCAAATCTTTGAAATGTTTTGAAATCTTTGAAATTCTTGTATTCTTTTAAATCTTTGTGACATTTTTATGAAATCCTTCAAATTTTTGCGAAACCTTACTGAAATCTTCCGTATTAATTTGAAATCATCCAAATATTTGAAATCTTTTGAAATCTTCTAACAGATTTGGAAATCGTTTCAAATCTTGTAAATGTTACGAAATTTTAGAAATCTGGGTTATACCCTTTTTAAAATCTTTGAAATCCTTGAAATGTTTGAGTAATATTCTTAAATCTTTAAGAATTTTTGTAAATTTTTTGAAATTCTTGAAATATTTGTGAAATATTTTAAATCTAGTGTACGCGCCTTTTCTAAATCTCTGAAATGCTTGAAATCTTTCAAAAATCTTTTAAAATTTTTGTAAAATCTTTGAAATCTTTGTGAAATTTGTAGAAATCTTTGAGATATTTGTGAAATCTTTCTTTAATATTTGTTTATAAAATCTTTTGTGTTCCTTTGAAATCATTGAAATCTTTTAAAATCATCTCAAATTTGTTGGAATCTATTGAAATCGTTTAAAACCTTTAAAATTCTTGAAATCTCTTGAAATGTTTGTGAAATCTTTCTGAAATAATTTGCATTCGTTTGAAATCAGTGGAATATTTAAAATCTTCGTGAAATATTTTGAAATCTTTCAAAAAAATTGGTAATCGATTTAAATATTTGAAATGTTCTGAAACTTTAGAAATCTGGTTTATACCCTTTTTAAATCCTTGAAATCTTCGAAATCTTTGCGAAATTTTTGTAAAATTTTTAAATATAATGTGCACGGCTTTTTTAATCTTTGAAATCCTTGAAATCTTTGACATCTCCGTGAAATGTTTTGAAATATTTGTGAAATCCTTCTTAAATCTTTGTTTGTGAAATCTTCTGTATTCGTTAAAATGAATGTATTATTCAAATCTTTCTGAAACCGTTTGAAAAACTTCTAAAATGTTTTGAAACCTTTTAAACTCGTTTTTAATCTTTTGAAATCGTTGAAATCCTTGAAATCTTTTGAAAGGTTAAAAATCTTTGTGACATTGTTGTGAAATCTTTGAAATTTGATGTGCACCCCCTTTTTAAATCTTTAAAATCCACGAAATCTTTGTGAAATCTTCAAAATCTTTTTAAATACTTTAAATATTTTGAAATCCTTAGAAATATTTTAAAAGCAAAAAAAAATCAAATTTATGGTTCTCGTAAAAAATTCAAGGAGATTTCCATGTTTTTAAGGTTTAAAAAAAATCCAAGGAGAATTCCAGATTTTCAAATAATTTCAAATCTGATAAAATCCCTTTAAATCTTCGAAATCCCATTGAAATCCCCTCACGTCCTTCAAAATTCGTTAAAATACTTCAGTATCTCTTGAAACCCTTTAAAATCCCGTTAATTCTTACTAAAATGTTGTAAATCCCTTAAATTTTTTTAAATTATATGAATATCCCTGAAATCCTACAAGTTCCATGGTTGTCGTTCATAATTCCTTAAAATCCCTTTAAAACAACTTATCTCTCTGAAAATTCCTTGAAATCCTTTAAACACTGTGAAAAAATCCTTTAAATTTCTTTCAGATTTCGTGAAATCTTTTGAAATTCCTTGGAATATTCAGAATCGCATAAAAATCCATTTAAAGCTCTTAAATTGGTTAAAATCCTGGAAATTCCGTGAAATATTCCCTCGAAATCCCTTTAAAATTAGTTGAAATCTTAAGAAATCGTCTAGAATCCGTGGATATACTTTGAAATGATTTTTGAATCTCATAAAATCCTTTGAAATTCCGTTAATTCTTCTGACAACTTTGTAAATCCCTTTAAATTTTTTTAATGATGTGAATATCTTTGGAATTGTGTGAATTTCATGGATATCGTATATAATCTCTTGAAATCTCTTTAAAACGATTGAGCTCCCTGAAAATTCCTTGAAATCCTTTCAAAACTGTGGAAATCCCTTTAATTTTTTAAGATTTTGTGAAATGTTTTGAAATCCTTGAAATCGCTTGAAATCTTCAAAATCATTTTAAACGCCCTTTAACTCTTAAACTTGATTAAAATCGTTGAAATTCTGCGAAATATTAAAAAATATTAAGAGGTATCTTGAAGTCTTTGCAATCCCTTTAAAATTCATTGAAATCTTTAAAATTTATTAAAATAGTTCGAATCTTTCAGAATCTCCTGAAATCCCTTGAAATACATTAAAATCTTTTCAAAACCATTTAAATACCTCGAAATACCTTACAATCTTTTAAAATATTTGGAAATTCTTTGAAATTCCATGAGAAATTTTGTAATCTTACAAAATCCTCAAAAATCCATAGATATATTTTGGAATATTTTGAAATACTCAAAATCAGTTAAAATTCCTTAAAATACTGAATATCCTGAATCAATGCAAATTTTTTAAAATCCTAGAACAAAACCCTTTAAATCTTCGACATCCCACGCACGCCCCTGAAGTCCTTCAAATTTCGTGAAAATACTTCGGTATTTCTTGAAATCCTTTGAAATTCATTAAAATCTTTTAGAAGCCATTAAAATTCTTCGAATATATACTTTGGAATATTTTGAAACCTCTTAGAATCCTTTGAAATCGCGGGAAATAATCGAAACCCCGATAAATTTCTCAAAATCAGTTAAAACTCCTTAAAATACTTTAAAATCTTGCAAATTTTTTGAAATCCTAGAGAAAAAAACCGTTTAATCTTCAAAATACCTTTAACACATCTGAAATCCTTCAAAATTCGTGAAAATACGTCGGTATCTCTTGAAATCCTTTGAAATATATTAAAATCGCTTAAAAGCCATTAAAACTCTTCGAAATCCCTTGAAATCCTTTATAATATTCAGGAATTCTTTTAAATTCCGTTAAATCTTTTGAAATCTTACAAAATCCTCTAAAATCCATGGATATACTTTGAAATATTGTGAAATCTCTTGAAATTCTTTGAAATCGCGAGAAATAATCAAAACCCCGTTAAGTTTCTCAAAATCAGTTAAAAATCCTTTGAGTCCTTTAAAATATTTGCAAATATTTTTAAATCTTATAAAAAACCCTTTAAATCTTCGAAATCCCACTAATATCCTCAGAAATCCTTCAAAATTCGTGAAAATAATGGGTATCTTTTGAAATCCTTTTAAATATATTAAAATCTTTTAAATTGCATCAAAATTCCTTGAAATCCCTTAAAATACGTTTTAATATTCGGAAATTCTTTGAAATCCCGTAAAATCTTTTGAAATCTTACAAAATCCTCTACAATCCATGGATATACTTTGGAATGTTTTGAAATCTTTTAAAATCCTCTGAAATCCCGTGAAATAATCGAAACCCTGTTAAATTTCTTAAAATCAGTTAAAATTCCTTAAAATTCTTTAGAATCTTTGCATCAAAGTCTAGATTTTCTGGAAACATAATCAGATGGGAATAAAATGTGACGACGATCAAGAATCCCTTTCAATCTTTTAAAATTCATTGAAATCTGTTGAAATCTCGTTTACAGTGAAAATAATTGACATATTCTTGTCATATTGATTAAAAAATAGCGATTCTAACGCAAAAAGGGGGAAGGTCACACAAATCGTATGATTCCTTACAACCAGGGAGGGGGAGGGGAGGGCTAAAGTTTAAAAAACCATCCTTACGTAATTAATGGACGTTCCACAACCATATTCCTAAATCATTTTGCAAACAGATTTTCATTTTTGTGAAAATCAAGAAATTAACAGAAAAACTAAAATTTTAGAAAAGTGACAAATAACACCTACCAAATAAATTATTTAGAACTGCTTTATACATAAACTGATTGAGGAAATAAGACATCGTGATAAAATCCGAGAGTTTGAACGGTTCCTGCTTCTCATACATTTCCATGTCATCCAAGATTCTGAAAAAGAATATGCAACTTATCAATTTCTTTCTTTTATCAGAAACATATCTATTTGTCAAACTGAGAAATACATACGTAACGTAATGTGTCATACAGTCGCAAAATAAAATCAACATGTGGAATTCAGGAGCGGTGCATTTCGTATTAGCTGCCAATAGATCAAGAAACGCTTTCAAACCGCAATGAGGACCGAGGGTTCCCAAAAATAGCCACATGTGGTATAAAAGTTTATCATTGCACAATCCTATCATATACAAAATATTAATTTCTTATCTTAATTGCACGAATTGGTTTCTTAAACTAAATTAAATTGATAACTTTACCCATACCTATCAAAATATCAAATTTTATCTCCGTTAGAGTATGAAGAGCTGTCTGATAAAGGGAACAAATTAAAGCTATTCTTGTAGTTTCAGGGCTTCCTAGTTTGCGATAATTTTTATTGCTATTATTTCTGTTTGTCCTTGCTTCTAAAAAGGCTCGAACAAATATATTAGTACCAACCGAGGTACTTTGCTGCTCTAATTGTGGAGGCGATTCATTCTCAACGAGTTCCATAAGCGGTTGACCTTTTAGAAAAAGCAGATTAGGACTCTTACAAATATATAATTAAACGTAAAATATAATTTAAACAAATTTGGAGGGAAAGGGAAAGTTACCAATCAACTGAGTAACGATCCTTCCAGTCCAAAGCTCAGATAATTGTAACTTAACAAAAGGAATCGCTCCTGGAAGAGAAGGGTCAATTTTTTGTGCAAACCATCCGAGAATTGGATGCCAATTGGTTAGGTGACTCTGCTTGGCAACTACGTATTGTTGACAGGCCTCCAACATTTTTGTCACCACGAACTAAGAAGTATCAATTAATAATCAATATTAGTTCATTCAAAAAAAGTCAAAAGAAGTCAATAGAAATGTCCAAAATACATTTATAAAAATCTATTTACAAAAATGTATCGATAAAAACCTTTTTTACATTGGAAATATCCTTAGGGGACATTCACAAATTACGTAACACTTTTTTCCATTAAAACAAAGTCTCTTTACAATTTTTGAAACTGCTACTACTCTCAAAATTATCCAAAAGTTTTTAAGTTTATCGGACTTTGCACTATTTACTGAATACATCCTTAGAATTAGTCATCTACTTTTCTTAATCTAACTTTAAAAATATAAATTTATTACTGTAAATAGCATTATTTACTAAAATAACCAATAGAAAAAATTCTGCATGCAGGTACAGAATTTTATCTTTAAAATTAAATCCAGGAAAACAAAACATATTAAATAATTGGAAATGGGTACAAGTGATTTAAAAAAAAATCTAGCAGAAATAGCGCATTACGCGCGCTTATAACATATTTCTCATTCTGATTGCCTAATTATCCAATTAAAATACATGCTTAAATTTAAGAAACTGGTTAATTTAAAACAAATATTTTTCTGAGTGATTCTGGAATTCTGAGACATTCTGATTTTTTCCATTTTGGACTACGATCCATCATGAAGATATTTTGAATTGAAAATTCGCTAATTTATTTCATTTTGAATGTTTATAGCTTAAAATCAAGAAAACTTTAACATCTTTTTAAAATTGTTCAGTTTTCAAAATTTATGTTGCAAAGGTACTCGTACGTAATTTTGAACTTTTTTTAGAATAGTTCAATTTTGAAGATTTACCATTGTATATGATATAATTTTAAACATTTTTTTGGAATATGCAGTTCAATTCTGAAGATTTAAAATTGAAAATTATTCAATGTCGAAGATTGATTCATTTTTCGGAAATTTTTTATAAATTTTTACATATGAAACATATGTTTCTTTGTATAAAAAAACGAATGATAATTCAGGTATCTCGAGTAGTAACTAAATTATATTTAATGATAAATGGCTACAATATTTTTAAAAAACCGTAAAATATGCGGGGGGGAAGCATTTTGTTACGTAATTTATGGATGGCCCCTTACGCTTTTGAATAAAAAAAAAACTCACAGTGAACGATGGGAAATATGCATCTTTTAATATTTCTTCCCTTTCAATAGTGGCTAATTGTACTAAATTGGCTAGAAGGCATAGTGCATAACTTCCTTCCAGAGCATTGAAAACTATCCTTAAATTTTGCTCAGAATTTAGTAATTCCAAGCTTCTCAGGAAGAGATTATGTGTCGTGAATAAGGAAATGCACTGTGAACGATGAAATTAGTTGTGATAAAACTGTAGTCGATTAATTTTGAAATTTCAAACAATTACCTTTGGAGAAACTTTGTTTAGATGATAGACCAAAGAAGGTACGCTAAGGATGTTTATTAAAAATAATGAAACCAATTTATCGGACATTTGAGAAGAAATCAATGGTCTCAAGGTTAATGTTATCACTGCTGATAATTCGACAGGCGCCAATGTGAGTGTTTCTCTACCTAAACTTTTCACTAAAAGAGCCTGAAATTATTAACTCAATTAATAAGTCAGAAACAGCATACTAGAAAAAATAGCATAATAGAAAAAGTAGAAACCAGAGTATCTACCAGACGGATGATTTTCAATTCCGGCTTTTCTTCCAGTAAAATTTTCATTTTCTCGGTCTAGTAATTATACTTCTTTTTGAAATTTCCATGTCCTAACTCAGAATTTTAATTGTTTTGGCAAATTCCCTGTTCCAAGTCAGAATAATAATTCTTCATGCAAATTTCCTCTTATAAGACAGAATTATAATTCGTTTGGAAAATTCCTTGTTCCAGATCTGAATTATAATTCACTGTTCCAAGTCAGAATTACCCTTCATTATAATTCTTTTTTAAATCCAGCTATAACTCAGAATTATAATTCTTTTTCAAAACAGAGTTTCTAGAGATATTTTGTTTTGAAATTCCCGGATTTCCTGGATCGGAATTACGGTTTTCCCCGGTTTTCTCTTGTGATATATGTGTCTCAATTTCGCACGTCATTACTTTTAAAAAATACTAAAAGATACTAGAAAAATTAACAAAACTAATACTCTTTTGCCAGAATCGGTATGATTTTACCAAAAAGATCGGTTTAGGACAAGTTTTAAAAAAAATACCTTGAAATGAAAAGTCAAAACATCATGTGCATACAAAAATAAGACATTTATTAATTCTAAACCAAAATTTAAAACGAAATAAGACGAACTAGAAAAATGATATTAAAAGAGTTCATTGGAATATCAAATTGTTAATTCTACTTCATTTAATATTTACTTACTTTTGTTATTGTTCTTAAACTTATGAAAAATTTACATAATGAAATATTCGCTCTTAAAATAATGACAACTAAAAATGAAACACAGAGAAATTCTAGCAAAATTAAAAAAAAATTAATTGCAAAAACTTTCACCTTACATGCGTTGGTTTAAAATAGTATAAAAATTACTAAAATAAATACTAACCTAAATGAAAAGTAAATTTTGAATTAAAAATACATATTTAAAAACAAAGAAGTACTTATTGGTACATTAAATATTGTTATAGCCTAAAATATTCCATTTTAATCCATGCAATCTGAATTTTTAAAAAATTAAAACAGGATGTTACAATATTTAGCGATATTTGACTATTTACTTAAAATCCGCAATTATAATTTAAGTATACAACAATAAATAATTTGAAACTGAATGGTTTGAACGTTAGAATTTTAGTTGTTTAATTTCGTTAATTTTTAGTTTGTAAGTGAATTTTTTAAATCTTGATGTAAAAAGAACAATTGAACCTCTTACTTAAAATCGTTTTATAATAATATAATTTTCGACATTGAGAAATGTATTGATCATTCTTTAATTCAGAGCATTGAAAATGATGACGTGGGTTTATATTTTTTACCGAGAAATTTTTCAAATGACAAATTTATGAAAGTTTTGGATTTCAAATTTTGTATTTCAACGCCATTTATTTAAAAATTGTTCATAATGTTGAGAGCTTCCATTTTATACGTATAAATTATTGAGCATTTGAATTAAGAAATTTCTAAGCTTTAATTTTAAAAGTTTAACACTTAAGTTGATTACTTTACACCGAAAAATTTTCAGATTTGAGTTCAAATTTTTTTAATTCAATTACCGTTTTTTCCAGATGCCGGTTTTATGAATAACAAACTTATTAACAAAAAAAAATCAGAAATAAGGCAGAAATTTTGACAGTTAACAATTTATACTAGCATTAGTAATTTTGCGCAGAAAATAAAAAATTTTATTTAAATTTATGACCACAGATTTCCCAGATTTTTTCACAAATTTTCAGCATTTCCCCGCAATCTTCAAAGTGCAATCAAAATTACGATTCTTTAAAAAAATTTCCTGTTAAAAGTTAGTAGTATAATAATTCTTTTATAAAATGCCCTTTTCATATTTAGAATTACAGATATCTCTTCGAAAATCTCCTGCTCAAAATCATAATTAGAGTTTTTATATTCTTAATTTAAAAACAACAGATTTCAAGATTTCAAAAACTTCAGATATTTTAAAATACTTCCAAGAAAAATTACAAACTACATGATTTAATATCATATCATCATATACATCCTGATTATTAACAATATCGACAATAAGGTCGTTTTATTGTTCTTTTAGTGATTAAAAACACTCAGACTAATAAAATATCAAAACACTTTTGATAATCATCCCGGTCATCATCAGTATAATCAAATTAAAAATCCCAGTCATTTCCCGGTCTTTACCCAGTGAACAAAATTCATAGATTTTTCCCAGATTCTCGGTCAGGTAGATACCCTAGAAATAAACTTAATTGAATAACAAAAAGGATTAATCAATTTTCGCTGCGCATAAAACAGAGTGTCCAGCGTGTTTTCAAAAAGAATTCCAGGACTTTTCCAGGTTTCGCAAGATAAAAAGATACATTTTTCCAGGTATCTATTTTTTTACAGTGAAAAAATACTTTTGACTAAATATAGAAATTTTAGGTAATAAGCTTTTTTCAGAATTGGTTGAAATATGACAAAGTTATCGAATTGTATGTTAACTTACTTTTAATCTTCTGTAAAATTATTAACTTTTGAACAAAATAGGTGATTTTTTAACTAAGAACAAATTGTTCAATTTTCAACCTACAAAGTATAAATTTTCTACCAAATGATCGAACTTTCAACAAAATGATTAGATTTCAGTAAAAAACAGTTGCATTTTCAACAAAGTAATTGAATCTTTCAGAAGACAGTTTAATTTAAAAAAAAGGTGAATTTTCATCTAAAAGGACGAATTTTCTGTCCAAGTAGACGGATACAAAATCGTTGAATTTTCAACAAAATAGTTGAATTTTTAACAGGTACTGGAATTTTCTACTACAAACATAAATTTTTAATAACATATCGAATTTTCAACATAATTTTCAATCTTTAAGTAAAATAAATTTACAATTAAAAAAAATGAATCTGCAGCCAAGAAAATGAATTTTTAACAGAGTGGGTCGACTTCTAACAAAAAAAGACCAATTTTCAACCCAGAAGACCAATTTTCTACAAAACAGTTAAATTTTCAATACGCAAATATTAATTTTCTAGTCAAACCGGCGCATTTTCAACGAAATAATTTAATTTTCAATTAAAATGACGAATATTTAAGAACAAAAAAAGAATTTTTAACAAATCAGTTCAACTTTTCACCCAGAAGTTAAATTTTCTAACTAAATAGAAGAATTTTGAACACACAAAGATTTTTCAGTCATGGAAGAAAAAAAATTTCATAATTGTTGAACTTTAAGGCCAAAAGACGGATGTTTTGCAAAGCAGTTAGATTTTCATCCCCAAAATATAAATTTTCAACAAAAAAGTTTATTTAGAACACAAAAGTTGCAGTTTTAACCAAAAAAGAGAAAATTTCAACAAAAAATATTATATTTCTACCAATAAAGATGAATTTTTTATGAAAAAAGATTAATTTTCAACGAAATGGTAAATTTTTTAACTAAAAAGATGAATCTTTTACTAAGCGAGATTTTCTAGTCAATAAGAATTTTTAGCCAAAAAGTTTTTTTTTTAGACCAAAATAATAAAATTTGTAATCCGAAAAGAAAAATTCCCATCAAGACAGTTAAATTTTTCATCCAAAAGCAAGAATTTTTTGCTAAAAAGTTGAATTTTTAACTTAAAACGATCAATTTTTAACTAATAATTGAATAGTTAACCTTTCAGTTAAAATTAATTGTCAACCAAAAGATTGACAGGAAAAAATTATTAAGTTTAAAAAATTTAAATGAAATAATTTTAAAGTTGAAAAAAGTCAGGAATAAATAAGAAGCTTTGAAATATTTTCAATTATAGCTTCGTAATTTTCACCGTAAAAAAATGAACAATCTATTGCTAATAAGGTGTTTTTCTAATTTTAGAAAAAAAATCAAATGAAAACTACCAAAAAACGGTTCAGCAGTTTTTTTTCGTTCGGCAAAGTAGAAAAAATTTAAAAACCTATTTTTTTCTTGAAGGTAATAATAATTCCAGGACCATGAGTAAATTTCAAGAACTTTTTCAGGTTTTTCCAGGTAAAAAAAAAAGAATTCAAGGACTTTTCCAGGTTTTCAAAGAATTCCAGGACACTAGACACCCTGATAAAACATCATTTCAAATGTTTTGAATTGTCCCCATTCTTGTTTTTGACCTTAATTAGTTATTAAGTCGAACCTGCATAATATTGTAAAACCCATTGTTGACTAGATGCCCCATTATATTCGCACAAAGCTGATTCATGCCAGCTTTGAGCTTTTCCATTCCACTTAGATGTTGGATTGCCCATGTTCCAGGAGATGTAAAGCTAACTAATGTATGCAATCGCAGAAGAATAGACTTGTGGTCTGACACTATTTCTGGTCTAAGATTCTCTAAACCAGTCATACAGTGATGCAGTACTGTTTTTAGTTGAGATATCCATGATATGTAATGTTCTTTGCTTAATGCAACTCCAACGTAAGAAAGTGCAGGAGACTCCGATAGAACTGATTGCACTAAATATCTGAAATATTCATCATTAAAAAGCAACGTTATTAAAATGTAGTATAGTATACTGATCAATTGGAGTAAATAAAGAAGAAATACCTAAAAGATTCGGATTCCAATATTTTTATTTTAAATCAGAGTAAACAAAAATTGAATCAGTCAGAGGGAAAACTTAATTTGAACTTTGTACTTCGTCAAATAATTGTCTAAAATAAGATTTATAAAATATTTAGATACCTGCATAATTTTTCCACTCTTCCTTGATCTTTGTCCGATTTGTATACTATTAAAAACCTAGAAATAACTTTGTAAACTTGCAAAGCAGGCTTTAATTCCAGAGCTTTACTTGTTTCATTATCACTGGTTTTTTCATCTGGGAAAACGTTATCAAATTGTTCCCTGGAAAGAATGAGCATTATTAATGATAGCGATAATTATTTTCCTTAAAAAAGTCAAAAGCAAATTGGGTTTCTCGCAGTCAAATACATTAAGGCAATTTAAAATAAAGTTTTGATAAACATTTCATTGATCTATTACTTCCAAATTAATTAATGTAGCAAAAAGATTTTGAAGAATCGAAAAATTAGTATGTTGATGGTATCAAAATACAAGCTGCCCCTTTTAAACCTGTTTAATAATTTTTTAAAGTAATACACATTTTATTTCACTTCTAAATAAAAATTTGATTTGTTTACTGAAATTGGAATATAATTGTAAGACTTTGATGACGTCTTTGATAATTAAAACAAAATGAACAGAATTTATTTCGTTTTGATTATCAAACCCGAAACGGAAGCCTTATCGCGTTTCGTTACGATTATTTAACGTTCACTGTGATAAAAGAAAATAATTTTAGAATGTCATAAATTTAACATAAGAATGTTAAACTACCTTGATTTAGCATTGATTCACTGCACGCAACTATATTTACATAATTATCATTTACGTATACCGGAATGTGCATTTACTGAATATTTATACCATTTGTATTGAATTTTTTCATTTAATTTATTTTTTGAAGACTTGAAGTAATATTCTAATTATAAGTTTTATTTATTTATCACTTCTAACATTGCGTCAAAAACTTGACTTTTCATCAATGTTTTTATAGTGAATTTTCTACCATAGTTACAATGTTTAAATATTTATCTTTCTTAATGCCAATACTGCGCAGTGCAGAAAAGTAAATATAAACCGATCAAAAGTACATTCATGTAATGTGAATGTAATCGGCGAGGTCCCAGTAATCATGAAACTTGGTTATAATTGGAATATATTCTTACCAAAATATGTTAAAGTAACATTTAATGATGAAACACACTTGTTTCTAGCATTTTATAATAACAAATAGAAATTACATTCATTCAAATTAAATAAAATGCAAGAAAATTAGCATCACGGTTACTGAGTCTAGGGTCACGTTTACTGGGACGATTCCCTTATGCAAAATTTAAACTTTCCTCCCAGAAACTTAAATATTATTTATGCCATATTTTTCTAGTTCAGGGTGGCCGAAAAACTTCACTTTCGAAATTCCCTGACTGTTCCCCATTTTTTTCTAAACATTTTTTATTTAACCTGAACCTTAATATTCAAGACCAACATTTAAATATTGTAATATTTTTAAGAAAGGACCTTTCATACGTGGAATAAAATAATTTCATATTAAAATTTAAAAAATTGTAACTTTTTTATTTCAACCAAAAAAACAGATGACTTTTCTACGATAAGAGATAAATTTTCAATTCAAAAGGACGAATTTCCATCACAACAGTTGAAATTTCGACAAAAAAGATTAATTTTCAACAAGATACTTGAATTTTGAACAAAATAGTTAAACTTTTGACCAAATAATTGAATTTCCTACCTAAAAAAATTAATCTTCAACTCAAACCCTTTTCATTTTAACAAAAAAAAAGTGAAAATTCTACCAAAAAAGATCAATTTTAAAGACCAAAAAAAAACGAATTTTCAATCAACAGGATTAATTTTCTACCAAAAAATACGGATTTTCAACAAAATACATAAATTTTCAAACAAATAATTAAAGTTTAACTAAAAAAAAATAAATTCTCAACCAAAAATGGGAAGGTAACATTTCAGCAAATAAAAATTTTTCTTTCAAAAAAGAAATAAAATTTCATCCAAAATGTTGAACTTTCAAATCAAAAAACGAACTTTTAGTAAAACACTTGAAAGTTCAACCCAAAAATATGAATTTTCCAAAAAAAGTTCATTTTCAACTAAAAAAGAGAAAATTTCAAACCAAAAAGATTAGTTTTCTACCAAAATAAACCAATTTTTAACTAGTGTTGCTACGCAAATTGTAATAATTAAGAATGAAAACATGATTATTTCTCAAACGACGGGTAATTTAATCTCTGAAACTCGAATGTGA
>JAUELO010000031.1:2615955-2628770 GCA_032357855.1 Amphibolips quercusostensackenii | reverse complement strand
CATTTGAATACACACAAAAATTATGGCATTAAAGGGGCTTTTCTTTATGGTGCCATTGATTCAATGCCATTAAACGCATTTAAATGACCGTATAAGTTTAATGCCATGTAATGCCTTCAGTGATCGGAAGTATGTTATGGAACCAATGCCGTTCAATGCTGCTGAATTACCAAATAAGTCGAATGCCATTTAATGCTTTTTCCTATTGGATACATCGAATACAGTCAATGCATTCGAATGCCGTTAAATGACTATTCGAACAAAACGGAATTTGTTTAGATTAATAGGCATCAAAGTGTACAATCTTTTCAATGCCATATAATCTACTTTAAGGCTCTCCTTTTTACTGGGATTGTCTCCTATACACTCCATAAATCTATTAGCTGCCAAATGAGCAATTTTGTGCGCTATTAAAGTACATACGTTCGTATTTAAATTTCTTGGTACAAAAATTGCACTCAAATAAGTTGTCTACACTTCTACTATAATGTATGTGTGCGTGTGACTCTTTTCATGTCTTTTAAAATGATATATCCTCGAGAATGTTTCCGAGCAAACGTCACAAAGAAAATGATTTTTTTTTTTCATGAATTAGCAGCCCATGTAATTATACAATTTCTTGCGATCCCTATAATCTTGTCTAATCCAATGTAAGCTCATGTAATCCGACGTAATTTTGTGTAATCCCTTCTAATATTTTGATATATTGTTAGATAACATTTTTTTAACTTTTTAAATCTCTATTGAATACGAGATTAACCGTTTTTTGACACCATACATGCACTTTACAAAAACCAACGAAAGTAGAAGTTCTTAGAACAGAAATATAGATTTATTGATTATGGTACCTTATAGGCTTTATATCCCTTTTGTTTCACTAAATTATTATTGAATTTGATCGTTTTAAGTCTCTTCTATCTTTGTTCGAATTTTTATCTTTTATCCGTTTTCACTGTGTAATTATCAAATTAATGGACTAGTTGCATGAATTTTAGATAATATATTTTTTAAATACTGCATGCTATTCTAAAAACATACTTCATTGGTGAGCAAAAAAATTTTTAAACGGGTATGGAAACCTTATTCAAACAACTTCGGGACCTTGACACATTACACTCCCGGTTTGACAGCCAATCAGCAATGCCTCGATCATTTTCCTTATTATTTAAAAAAAAACTTTCCTTAAGTAATGACATTCAGCCTCATGATATTTGAATTTTACAAGAAAAAGGAAAATTTGAAAAGATGCATTTGACAGTTTTTACTTTCCTAAAAATAAAATAATAAGATTTTAACTTGTTTGTTTTATTGAATAAGTACAGAACATAAGGTAGTTGTCGCGCCAAAAAACATATCTGAAAATAAAAAAAGTTTCTCTAGCATATTAAGAATCAAACTAATATTACGAATGATACCATTAAAAAAAACATTTTAAATAAAAAATTATTAAGACTCAGAAAAAACATTTATTTTAACAATGTGTTTCGCAAGTGAATTTTTCTATTATTTTTTGGAAAAAAATATTCTTTACAACTCCACTGTTGCCATTTTTGAAAGTTAACTTTTCTAAGCTGAAATCGTTGAAAAAAATTTCTTAAAGAAAGTATTTTTTAAATAAATAACCATATTTGGTAATTACTGACTTATTTTGAAAACTTGAAACAGTAGCAACCATTTTTAAAAAATGGGTATGAAGCGACGGTAAAAAAAATTCAATCACGAAAAATATTGTTAGAGTAATTATTTTTCGTACGTCTTAAATTTTGTTATACATAATTACGTTTTTTTCTTTCATAAAATATGACTAATGAAATCATTTCAATCCTGAAAATTCTTATCCACATACCTATTTTTGTCACGACAACAAATTGAAGAAAAAATTTAAATATCAATTATATTTCAGCATTAATTCCGAGATTAAAATTATTTTTAATTAAAATTTTTGTAAGTATACAACACAGTCCCTTATATTATTAGTAATTTTGATATCTCTTTTTTTCAGTTGCGTTTTTCAATTTTAATCCTATATAATCTTGTGTAATTTCATGTAATCCCTTGTAATCTTATAAAATCCTGTAACCTAGTGTACAGGAAAAATCGCGTTAACCCCTCGTACTTTAGGTTTTAGGCAACTGGAGACCAAAAATTATCCGCGGGCATATAATACTTCAGAATAAAATTTTTTCTTTAATTTGATTTGTGCACATCTTAAAATATTAAGGAATTTATAAAAAAAATGATATTATAGATTCAAGAATATTTTTTAAGCGCTCCAAATTAAAAATTTGTAATGTCGATATTTTTATAATTGTTTTTGTTTGTATTGTTTTAAAAAACTTGATATTTCTATTTTAAGAGGTAAAAACTCGATTTTCGCAGTTTTGTTCAAGAAAAAATATTAAAACCGATGTAAAGCTTGATTTAAGTATTACCTAAGTATTTTCTTCTCAAAAAATCGTAATGTTTGTATGTCTATGATTAAAAAAAGGCTTTCAGCAAAATATATAGTTATTTTCGAAAAATCTACAATCACACAATTATTAACAGATCAGTTAATGATTAATGGTACTATTAGGGATTTATCTAAAATCAAAAATTATTATTTCGATAAAAACCTTTTTTGAATCATAGATATAAAAAATATGATTTTCTAATCATATAAAACTATGCTAGGGTTGTTATTGAATCAAAGTTTATTTTTTCTAATTTTTTCTCGCATAAAACTGAAAAAGCAACCTTCACCTCTCAAAATCGAAAAATTAAGTTTTTAAAAAAGCTAAGTGATATTAAAAAATAGTGTGTGCACCTTTGAGTTGGAGTCACTTCAACTGAACCGTGCACTTATTTTTTGTAATATTTGTAATTAGTCTTTATAAATTTAAATAAAGTTACGTCTTGAAAATGCGACGGCATTAAATACGCGGTGAATCTCGACTTGGTAAGATTCAGAGGGGGGGGGGGATTGTATACATTCGATGATCTAGAATCTAGACATTCTAGATCATCGAATGGATACTTTCAAACTCGACAGTCGGAAAAACGGCTGAACTCGGGAGGATGGTTTTCTACAGTTTTCCTTTTCCCTGGCCAAGCGTTCAGGCAAATGTGAGTACTTCTAATTCAATCAGATGCAGACACGGGTTATTACTGGATGTGATTAAATTCATACAGTGATTCTCAGACCACCTTAGTTAAGTATAATTTTCACAGGGTTTTTAAAAAATAAATGCATAGTACAATAGATTATACTACAGTTCTGCGGACTTGAATGAACCAGTTTAGTTTCAATAATAATGCGTCTAGAAGTTAGTACGAATGTACGATAATTTTTTTGTTTATCACCTTTGTAATCATAAATGATATGTATTAAAGTAATATATTCACGAGTAGAAGTAAAAAATATATTTTGTCTTAGGCGTGTATTACAATTATTTCTTAAATATATTAAATATACTAATACGTAGTTACATTAACTTAAAATGACCAAAAAGAAATAAAGAACTGACAGTATAAACTGTCATTAATCATTATTAATCAACCATTCAGTTTGAGAGCAGATAGTTTTCCTTATTCAATCATACGCTTAAAAAACTGTACATATTTTGCGCATAAGGCATATCAGCAACTCTTAACTTTAAAATCTTTCTCTCTCGTATTTTCTACCAATGAATACAAAATATTAAAAAACAATAACTTAAATTACTTCCTTTTTAATTTCCGTTTTGATATCATCAATTTGTATTTCATAACTGAAATTACTTGTATCTAATGGATCATGAATTTCATTTTTCACCGCATTAAAGTAATTATTTTCACGAGGACACATGTCACTCTTAGCAAACTCCGAAGCCTGAGCATGAGCGATTTTGTGTACTATTAAAGTACGTTCATATCTGAATCTTTTTCCGCAAATATTACACTCAAAATAGATCTGCTTTTCGGGTGGGGCTTTTCTGATTCTTTTTTGTTGGGGTTTTTTGTGAGATTGCTCATGGAGCGTTAAAGAACCTTGCATCACATATCCTTTCTTGCAAACTTGACATTCAAAGGGTTTAATTCCTGGGTGAACTTGCATATGGTCCTTCAATTCTTTTAATCTTCGGAACTCTTCTGAACAAATGCGACATTTAAAAGGTCGTTCATCGCATCTATGAGCAATTATGTGCCATTTCATATCATCACGATCGACGAATTTTGCCTTACAGATATCGCACTCAAAAAGCTCCTGTACAATATGCTCGCCTAAATGATCATTAAGCTCATATATCGTACATACTCTGTGCCCACAGATTTGACACCTGTAGAGTTTTCGGTGAGAGAGCATATGGGTTTTTAAATAACTCCCCACTGAATATCCTTTGTGGCAAACTGGACATTCGAAGGGTTTAACGCCTTCGTGAATTTCCATATGATCCTTTAACTCTCTTAGTTTCAGAAAACTTTTTAAACAAACTCGACACTTGTAAGGTGCATCATCATTCTTACGAGCCATTGTGAGGATTCTCATATCACGATTGCCAAATTTCTCCATGAAAATATAGGACTTGGAAGGCTGCTGTCCAGTATAATCACACATCTGAATATAAAAATTTAGAGCTTTTTATCCAAATGTACCTTTAGATAAATCGAGCACCACAAAATCTTCGGAACAAACGCAGTTTCATCTTTCCGTGAATGAATGTGAAATTTCAGATTCCACTTTCTAGACAAATTTTATGTTGTTTGCCTCTTTCACATTCCAAGAGTTTAAATCTGTCCTTCTTCGGTACTTTTTCATAGAAACTGAAAAAAAAAGATGAATTGGAAAGATGTACTGAATATTAATATGACTAATAAGAATTACAACGTAGATTAGGGTGCCCAATGAAATTTAGAGTTTTTAAATTTTGCAAATGCTACCCACTAAATTTCTTCTTTTTTGTGAAAAAAATACTACCGTATTTTTTTGTTTATTTTTAAAACAATGTTTAGAGGTTCCCCTAGGCCGTTTTAGGTCCGAAAATTAATTTTCTTAGTTTTCGATTTTTGAAAAATACGAATTAAAGACTACAAAATTATTTTACAATCAGAATATGCAAATATGTAATTTCATTACAAATAATGGTCTGAAATAGTCTCGAAACATTTTTTTCTTAAAATAATATGCACATGACTTTTTCTACAATATAAAGAGAATATTATTTATGATGAATAAATGAAAAATATTTATACCAGGTGGCAGAAAAAATCTTGAATTTCGAAATACACCAAAAATACACCAAAAATACACGTTTTTACAGTTTAAAGATTCCTCTAGTACATAAAAATGTATTTTGTAAATAAAATTTACTAAAAATAACTAACGTTCATTAATAATGTAACTAATGTTCTTTTCAGATCAATAGAATTCAATGAAACTTACAGAAATTCAGGTGAATATAAACGAATTCAGAGTGAATTCAAAACAATTCAACTAAAATTCTAAAGAATTCAAATGAATTGTAAAAAACAGAAAATAAATATATTGCTTTCAGTGCAATGGGAGTGAAATTAGAATGATTTAAAGGAATGCAAAAGACTTTGATCAATTTTAGTGAATTAAACGAAACTTACAAGATAAAAAAAATTGCATTAAATTGAGTAACATGGGAGTGAACAAAATTTAGGTCAAATTCCACAGAATCTAAGTGAATTGAAAAAAGTAATGTTTAAATAAAATTCGAATAAATTTAAAAGAACATAAGGAAAATGAGAATAGTTCGATGAAATTCATAAAAATTCAAGGTGAATTGAAAAAAATTCAAACATATAACAAGACTAATTGAAATCATTAACTTTGTAGAGAATTGAGAAGAATTCAAGGTAAGAAAAAAACTTTAGGGTAAAGTAAAAAAAAAACTAAGAAACAAACCAAAAGAATCCACTGAATTAAATAGAATTACATGAATTTAGAAGAATTTAAGTGAATTCCAAAGAATTCAAAGTTAACTTAAAAGTCTTCAGGGTGAATACAAAAATTGAAACTCCCCAAAAAAATCCATTAAATTCAATATAAAGCTTTGACAAATTATTATATTACCATGAATTCTTAAATATATTAGTCCCATCAATTAATTAAATATTAAATAATACTATAAACATAACTAATCATTTGTTTAATTTGTTTCTAAATTTCCTGAATTTGGATAATAATTCAAACAAATTTATATCTTCTTATATTCGAAATTCAATACATATTTAGGTAAAATTAATGTGAGTACTATATTGAATATAATTTAAACCACTTCAAATTTTCCACAAAAGAAAACAAATTTTAAACCAAAGTAATAAATTTTCAACTCAAAACGACGATCTTCGACTGGAACAGATGAATTTGAAACAAAAAAGATGATTTTTTAAGAAATGAATTAAAGTTTCAACCAAGCTGTTTTATTTTCAATCAAAAACCTGAATTTTGAACAAAGAAGATGATTTTTGAAACAGAAGGATTCATTTTATTTCAGAAAGGAGGATTTTTTAACAAAGTGCGTGCATTTTCAATTAAAAAAGACAAATATTCAAACAAATAGTTGAATTTTCAATTGAAGTTATGCTTATTTAACTGGAAATCTTGAATTTTCAACAAAAAATAATATTCTTCAAACACGAAGTTAAATTTTATTCCCGGAAGGACGAGTTTGAAGAAATACATGAATTTTTAGCTAAAAAAGAAAACTTTGCAGCCAAATATTTGAATTTTGAACTAAAAGGTTCAATTTTCAACAAAAAATAAAATAGTTGAACAAATTAATTTTCAAAAAAGGGATGAATTTTCCACTAAAACGATGAATGTTTAACTGTAGTAGTCGAATTTCAAAGCAAAAAGATCAATTCTCAACTGGAATGATGAATCCTTATCTGGCGTATTGGAATTATCAACCCAAAAGTTTAATTTCTATCAAAAAGACGAAATCTTCAACAAAATACATGAATTTTCAACTCAAGAAAATAAATTGGTAACCAAACATTAAATAGTTGAATTTTCAATTTAAAAAATTAATTGTCAACAAAAGAAAACACATTTTAAAACAAAGTGATAATTTTTCAACTTAAAATGACTATCTTCAACTGCAAAATATGAATTTCAAACAAAAAAGACGAATTTTTAACGCAAGAGTTTAAGTTTCAACCAAGTTGTTTTATTTTCAACCTAAAAGATAAACTTTCAATTAAAATTATGCTTATTTAACTGAAAAACTTAAACTTAAAAAAAAAATAATTCTTCAAAACAAGAAGATTAACTTTATTCCAAAAAGGATGATTTTTCAACAAAATATATGAATTTTCAACTAAAAAAGACAAATTTTTATTCAAAAAATTTAATTTCGAAATAAGAAAGTTTCATTTTCATCAAAAATGGAATGGTTAAATTTTCAAAAAAAAATTCATTTTTCACATAAAAAAAAATTTTGAAACCAGAATGATAAACTTTAAAATAAAAATAAAGATCTTCAACTGGAATAGATCAATTTCAAACAAAAAAGATACATTTGTGAAAAAAAAGTTTACGTTTCAACCATGTTGTTTTATTTTCAACCAAAAAGATGAATTTTCGACTAAAATTATGCTCATTTAACTGGAAAACTGAAATTTTTAACAAAAAATATGATTCTTCAAATGAGATGATTAAATTTTTCCAACTAGGACGATTTTTAACAAAATACATAAATTTTGAACAAAATAGTTGAATTTTGAACTAAAAAAGTTAAATTTTCACCAAAAGAATAGAATAGATAAATGTTCAGTTAAAAAGAATTAATTTTCAACAAAAGGGATAAAATTTCCAGTAAAATGCTGAACGTTTAACTGAAGTAGTTGAATTTTAAAGCAAAAAGATAAATTTTTAAGTGGAATGATGAATCTTTAACTGGCATATTTAAATTACCAACCAAAAAGTTTAATTTTTATCAAAAAAGACGAAATCAGTAACAAAATACATGAATTTTCAACTAAAGAAGATAAATTGGTAACCAAACATTAAATAGTCAAATTTTCAATTTGAAAAATTAATTTTCAACAAAAAAAAACACATTTTAAAACAAAGAGATACATTTTCAACTTAAAATGACAATCTTCAACTGCAAAAGATAAATTTCAAACAAAAAAGATGAATTTTTAACAAAAGACTTTTCAACCAAGTTGTTTTATTTTCATCAAAAAAGATGAATTTTTAACTAAAATTATACTTATTTAACTGGAAAAACTTAAATTTTTAACAAAAAAGATGATTCTTTAAAACAAGAAGATTAACTTTATTCCAAAAAGGATGATTTTTCAACAAAATACATGAATTTTCAACTAAAAAAGACGAATTTGTATCTGAACATTTGAATTTTTAAATAAAAAAGTTCAATTTTCAACCAAAAATGGAATAGTTAAATTTTCAGTTTAAAAATTAATTTTCCACATAAAAGATAAACAAATTTGTAACCAAAATGAGAAACTTAAAAATCAAAAAGTTGAATTTTAAATTAAAACGACGAATTTTCAACCAAAAACTATATATGGAACATTTTTAGCTAAAAAAGTAATTCTCAAACAAAAAGATACAATTTTAGCTAAAATGATGGACTATTCAACAGGAATAGTTACACTTTTAGATAGAAAAATTAATTTTCAATTAAAAAAAAAAAACAAATTTTCAAGAAAATAGTTAAACTTTTAACTGGAATAGTTAAATTCCGTAATAAAGTTAATTTTCGGCCAAAAAGAAACGAATTTTCAAACCAAATAGCTCATTTTTCAACAGAAAATATAAATTTTGAGTTAAAACTATGAATCTTTAACCAAAAAGATTAATTTGCAACAAAATAGTCTCACTTTCAACCAAGTAATTAAATTTTAATTTAAAAAAATACGAATTCTAAACAAAAAATGTAGAAGATATTTCAAGCAAAAAATATTTTATTTTCAATCAAGAGAGAAAAAATTGCAAATAAGCTGTTGAATCTTCAACCAAAAAGAATAATTTTCTACAAAAAAAAAAGAATTTTCAGCATAATACATAAATTTTTAACCAGATACTTGAATATTCAACTAAAAACGATCAATTTTCAACAAAAACAAAAATAGTTATTTTTTCAGTAAAAAAAAATTAATTCAAAATGAAAAATAAACTAATTTTAAACATGATATACTTAAATACAGTTATATAAAGTTACTTTCACAAATGCAGAATCAGTGTTATTAAATTTTATATTTAAATTAAATAAAAGAACGTAAGAACGCTCTCGCAAAAAATCCCTGGCATAAAAAAATTCCCTGACATTTCCATGTTTTTCCAGGCATATAAACATTGCCTGACAATTCCAGGTTTTCCAGGCAGGGTAGAAAACCCGTAAAAATACATTTCAAAGTACTAACGGAATCTTTGAACTTTAAGGCATGTGTATTTTCGAAATCCAAGATTTTTTTATCACTCGGTATCAAGATTTTTAATTTATTTAAATGGAGAATATTTTCTGTATATTTTAGAAGAAATTCTGTGCATATTATTTTAGGGAAAAAATGTTTACGGACCATTTAGGACCATTGAATGTAATGAAATCACAAATTTTCTTTACAAGTTTAATAATATCTTCAAATATTGTTTTTGTTTCATAAAATTTAAGAATTATTTCGCCATGAATAACAAATAATTTGTATGAGTGAATAATTTTTTTGGTTATAAATGTGTATTTTTTAAATCGAAAACGAGGAAAAATTATTTTTAGACCCAAAACGGCCTAGCGGAACAATATAGATGTACAAAAATATGTTTAATCGGGTGGTCCAAAAAGACGCTTTTTGAACGATTCCCCTAAAAATTGTTCCTTTTGGTGTCAAAATGTGCCCTGAATTTTGACAGAATTTAAAAAATGTATTTAGGGGTCTCTCAAGACCATTTTTGCAAAAAATTACTCATATTATCTTAATTGTCGTTATTGATTAATTATTTTACTTTGAAATAAAACCATTGTTCTATTTTTAGTGGAATACATCACCCAGATTTTTGAAAGAATTTAAAAAAAAATGTTGGGGTCTCAGAAACCCATTTTTGCAACAACAAAAAACGATAATTTTATTTTAATTTCCGCAGTTAATGGATATTTTTTTACTTCGGCATTCATACATTTCATTGTTTTATCAAAGTAAAATAATCCATTAACGCAGCGGCAATTAAAATGAAATTAGCACTTTTTTAAAAAATAGGCTTCAGACCCAAAATATATCTTTTTAATTCTGTCACCGTTGTAATGTACTTCACTAAAAATAAAACAATGATTGGATTCCAAAGTAAAATATTCCAAAAAAAAAGACAATTTTAATAAAATGAGTAAATTTTTGCAAAAATAGGCTTGAAATATTACATTACAAAATATTCTTGAATATATTAGCACTATTGCCTAATTAAACATTTAAATAATACTAAAAACATAATTAATCATTTCTTTAATTTTTCTTTAGAGTCCATGATTTTGAATAATAATTCTAATAAATTTTTATTTTATCTTATTATCCTTAAAATTTAGTGCATATCTAAGTAAAATTAATGAGGGTACTATATTAAATTCGATTTAAACTGCTCCAAATTCCTAACTTCTCAAGTAAAAATATTGCACTTTCAACAAGATAGATGAATTTTTAACAAAACAGTCGAATTTTCAACCAAAAAAATTAATTTTTAAACAAGAAAGACGATTTTTCAACAAAATACATGGACTCTATGAATTCTTAGACAAACAGTTGATTTATCAACTAAAAAAGATCAATTTTCAACAAAATAGTTGAATTTTCAATTTTAAAAAATTAATTTTCCAAAAAAAAAACAAAGTTTAAGCCAAAGTGATGAATTTTCAACTAAAATGATGAATCTTCAATTGGAATAGATCAATTTTAAACCAAAAAGATGGATTTTCAACTTAAAAAGATAAATTGTCAACAAAAAATTGAATAGTTAAATTTTCTGTTAAAAGAATTAATGTTCTGCCAAACAGCTGCATTTTCAACTAAAATAATAGATTATTCAATTGGAATAGTTTCATATTTAATTTTTAAAAAACTAATTAAAAAAGTTAATTTTCAATATAATAGTTACATTTTCAAACAAATTGATAAATTTTTATATAAAACGATGAATCTTTAACTTAAATAACTGAATTTTTAACCAACAATATTAATTTTCTACTAGCCAAGACGATTTTTCAACAAAATACATGAATTCTATGATTCCTCAACCAAATAATTGCTTTTTCAACTAAAAAATATCAATTTTCAACATTTTCAACAAAATAGTTGAATTTTCAAGTAAAAAATATAAGTTTTTAACCAAAAATGGAATAGATGAATTTTCATTTTAAAAAAGCAATTTTCCAACCAAAAAAAAACAAAGTTTCATCCAAGGTAATGAATTTTCAACTAAAATTATGAATCTTAAACTGGGATAGATCAATTTTAAACCAAAATGATGACTTTTCTACTAAAAAAGATAAATTGTCAACTGCTGCATTTTAAACTAAAATAATGGTTTATTCAATTGTAATAGTTACATTTTCAATTTTAAAAATGAACTTTAAACAAAAGAATTTAACTTTCAAATGGAATAGTTGGATTTTGAACCAAAAAGGTGAATTTTCAACCAAGAAGATGAATTTTCAATTAAGGTTTACATCAATTCTCAACCACACATGGAATAGTTAATTTTTCAACTTAAAAAATCCATTTTCAACCAAAATGATGAATTTTACACTAAAATTATTTATCTGCAACTGAAATAATTGAATTTTTAGCCAAAATGATGATTTTTCAACTAAAAAAAAATTGTCAATCAAAAATTGATTAGTTACGTTTTCAGTTAAAAGAACTAATATTCAACCAAAGAGTCGAATTTTCAACTAAAAAAATGAAATATTCAATTGGAATAGTTGAATTTGCAGTTAAAAAAAATAATTTCAACCGAAAAAAACTAAATTAAAAAAAATAGTTACACTTTTAAATAAAGTGATGAATTTTCAACTAAAATGATGAATCTGCAAACTGGAATAGTTGAATTTGAAACCAAAAAGATTAATTTTCTACTAAAATAATGAACCTTCAACCTAAATAATTGAATTTTAAACCAAAAAGATAATTTTTTAACTAAGAAGGTTAATTTCTACCAAAAAATAATTTTCAACTAAAAAATATTTTTCAATCAAAAATTGAATAGTTAAATTTTTGGTAAGACAAAATTGATTTTAAATTAAAGCAGAGATGAATTTTCAATTGAAATAATAAATCTTCAAACAAAAAAATAACTTTTGATAAAAGAGTTTAACTTTCAACCAAGTAACTAAACTTTCATTCCAAAAATATTAATTTTGAAAGAAAAATGCAGTAACTGATATTTCAACCAAAAGGGATTTTAATTTTTAATTAAAAACAGTTGAATTCTACAAAAAAATACGACTTTTCAATTTGAGTTGAATTTTCAACTAAGAAAAATTTTTCAGACAGAGAAAAAATTACAACCAAACTGTTGAATTATCAAACAAGAAGATGAATTTTACGTCTGGACACAAGCTACGCCCTCTTCCCTTTTCCAGGTCTCTCTTCCCTTGTAAAAGTCCGTCCTTTTAGACTCGCCAACGTTATAAACATACACAAACGTACGGATTGTCCGTACTATTAGACTCGGCCTTAATTGTATATCACAAGAAAAAAAAATTAAGCACGTTCTCGAAAAAAATCCCTGAGTTAAAAAAAAATCCCTGACACTTCTAGGTTTTTACAGGTATATAAAAATTCCCTGACTATTCCAGGTTTTCCAGGTAGGGTAG
>JAUELO010000031.1:2583849-2597824 GCA_032357855.1 Amphibolips quercusostensackenii | reverse complement strand
ACTTTTCCAGGTGAACACATCGGCCTACATCCCTTCAAAGCATTATATAATATTTGAATAACCAAAAATTATCCACTGATGAATTATTAACTTGTAATTACTTAAAGAGTAAAAAATCGGAATATAGATACAATTTTGAGATTTTGTTGCAAATAATATTTTTTTTAAAGCGAAAAAATCTCGATTAATTCTCGGTCATCAAACATTTTTCCCAGTCAGTAAATAAATAGTGTATGAAACACAGCAGTTAATAGCATGACTTTTCTCATTCCCTTCATTGTTTAATCAACAATGTTTTGAACTAAAATAGACGCTATAACACTTTTTTGATACTATTAAAAAGAGAGAGAGAGAAACAATAATTAAAAGATTTTAAAATAATTGAGAGGATCCTTTCCCAATTAGAGACTCTACACCTCAAGTCGCAGAACTTTATTTTTTAAATTCCCTGACGTTTCTCTTCCAATTTCTTTTCAATTTTCCATTTACCCTGATCATTTAAATTTAAAGACTAGAATTCTAATCTTGTAACATTTAAAACCATTATAAATGAAATAAAACATTTTTGAAATAAATTTTGTAAATTAATTACTCTTAAAAGTTATTTGAAGTGACTCTTGTAGAAATTTCCTGACTTTTGAAAGTTTTTTTTAATCCTTAAATTTTTCCTAATCAACACAATCCCTTCAAATTATCAAATTATAATAATTTTTCTTAGAAAATACCAATTTTCGATATAAAACGCTAATGTAACCTACAATTATTAAAAAATTATTAATCTTCTTTGAAATCTAACAATATTTTAACAAAAATTGCAATTTTCGACAAAAAACACCAACACAATTCCAAATTATTCAGATTGTATTTTTCATTATTATAAACATAAATGAATGGATTTAAATCTAATAATTTTTTTTTAATACTACTATCAGGCCAGACACACCAACATAACCTAAAGTTATTGAAAAATTAAAAATATTATTTGAAATCTAATAAATTTCCATTAAAAATATAATAGTTTCTGAAGAAAAACACTAACACAACAAAAAATTGTTCGACATTGTAAATCTTTTTTAAAATCTAATGCTTTTTGTTTAAAATAACCGATTTTCTGTAAAAACATTAATATAACCGAAAACTGTTCAAAAATTGAAAATCTTGTTCGAACTATAATGAAAGGATTTTTCTTCAGAAATGTCAATTTCCGGTAAAAACGGTAATAAAACGACGAACTTGAATCGTTGTAAAATTTTTATTTTTTGAAATCTAGTAATTTTTTATTCAAAATATCAAATTCCGATGTAAAACGATAATGTATCATAAAATTGTTAAAAATTGTAAATCTTGATGATTTTTGTTAAAAAATGTTAATTTCCGGTAGGAAAATTAACACAAACTAATTTTTTTAGAAATATTAAGTACTCTTTGAAACTTTATGATTTTATATTAAAATTATATCTTTTTTTTAATACCAATTTCTAACGAAAAGCACTAACATAAAACATGTATAGTATTTCCAATAATTTGTTAAATAATTTGAAAGTATTAATTTAACCGCACAAGAGGATAAAAAACAGATGTTTCTGCATTCGCAAAAGTTTTTCTACGAATTTTATTATTGTAGGATTATTTGTAAATTTGATTTTTAAAATTAAAAATTTAAGATATAAAACAAGTTGAAGTAAAGAAAGGCCAATCAAGTTTTCAACTACAAAGATTAAATCAGTATAAATTCAGTATTAAAAAGTTACTTTTATGAATACAAAAGCATTATTATGTAATTTTACATTACATTTAAAATAAAATACTTTAAGCACGCTCGAAAAAATCCACAAACTTAAAAAAAACCTGAAACCCTGATATTGTGTATTTGATTACTGAAAACTTCTGACTACTTTCCTTATATTCATATTCAGAGAGCGGATTAGAGCGACTGTGTTTTTAGAATAATTAAATGTTAAGGGATCACAAAATTTGAAATTCTTCAATTTTGAACGATTTTTTGTCAAAAATCACATTTGTTAGTAAAAAATCTAGCCAATCACTTTGAAAGCCAAATTATACTACATAATATGATCCTCATTAATAATTATTGTGATCTTTAAAATATTCATAATTTAAATTAAAAATTTTTCTTTTGAATACGCATTTGTAAAAGTTTAATCTTTGAGGCCTTGAAACGAAACTTTTTTTTGCTTCAAATGCTTGAATTCGAAAATGTTCGGTTTGAAACTTCTTAATTTTTAGTGTTTTCGAATTTCACAATAATATAGTTTCAAATACAAATATTAAAAATGTCACGACAATTTCATTTTACAATATTTCAAATTTGAAACATTTCATACTAAAAGCCTTGATAGTCAGTTTTTAATTTAATAATTTTAGATTTGAATAATCTTAATTGTCCAAAACTTTCTGGTTTCTTAAATTCTTCGAAAACGCAGAGTATCAAATAAAAAACCTAATAGTTGCACGCTTT
This sequence comes from Amphibolips quercusostensackenii, assembly GCA_032357855.1. NCBI lineage: Eukaryota > Metazoa > Arthropoda > Insecta > Hymenoptera > Cynipidae > Amphibolips > Amphibolips quercusostensackenii. The sequence continues at coordinate 2,595,345 of JAUELO010000031.1, read as the reverse complement.
TAAGTTTTAAAGATTTGTAATTAAACAATTTTGAATTGAATGATGCCAGAATAAGTTCAAAAAAAAAAAATTAACACAATGATTTCTTAAATTAAAGCCTAAAAAAACAAGCAGATTTTAGAACCAGGCATTGAATATTAAATTTAAAAAAAAGGTTTACATGTTCAAAAATGGTCAACATTTTAAGCTCAGTTTTATAAAACCAAAAATTTGAAATGGTTGAATTTCAAAAGTATAACTGAAAATTTAAAAATGGTCAATTTCTAAACGATTTAAATTAACTTAAAGTAATAGAAACTTTTAAGGAGTTGAGTAGAAAAATTTTTTAATATCACAATTCTATCCGACAATTTTTTTTTCTAGTTTAAAATGAAGTTCGGATTCGTTTAAGTTTCAAGGTTCTATAGTACACATTTTTCATTCTTAATGTTTCCCATTTAAAATGACATTTTATTTTAAATTTTTTTTCACAATAAATGAATTTTGAATTTTGAACGGTGAAAATAAAGGTGAGTTTATTTGTTGATTTTAGACACATTTGTCTAATCGATTTTCATATTATATCATAATTTTTCCAATTTGATAAAAATTAAGATTTCTAAAATTTCAGAAGCTTTGACTTCAAAATATTCAATTTAGTTTTAAATTTCGAATGATCAAATTTTAATCGCTTCAAATTTTAATTTATTAAAATTGATAAAAATTAAGATTTCTAAAATTTCAGAAGTTTTGACTTTGAAATATTCAATTTAGATTTCAATTTCAAATTTTAATTGCTTCAAATGTAAATTTATTAAAATTAAAGTTTTCAATAATTTAGATTTCAATTTCAAAATTTAATTGCTTCAAATGTAAATTTATTAAAATTAAAGTTTTCAATTTTAAACTATTTAATTCTGAATGCTTTTAACTATAAATAATACAATTTTTATTTATCATATTTTAAATTATCCATTTTTCAAGATTTTAATTGGAAAATATTCAATTGTTACCGTTGAAAATTGTCTTATTTTCGAAATTTTAATTTTTAATCATTCAATTTCAAAATTTTCAAATTTTAGTTTAAAATTTTTAAATTTTAAAAGCTTGTTTTAAATTTGTCCATTTAAAATTATCCAATTTTAAACGATTTTATTCGCAAGTGATACGAATTCAATCCCCTTTTATTTCATTCAAAATATTGTCCTTTTTTCAAAATTTTACCTAATCTAAAATATTTTGAATTGGAACGTTTTCAATTCGAAACTATCAAGAACAAATGATGGACTAACCGGGATTCGCCGCGTAGTGGCGCTAATCCGCTCTCTATTCATATTAATTAGCAAAGTAAACAATATTAACACTTCACTTTTATTTTAAGATTAAAATTAATAATCTGTAAAACGTTGAAAAATTTAAGAGTCCTTTCAGGCCCTTCTGAAAAATACTCTCTTTTGTAGTAACTTACTTTTGACCTCTATCAGTTGTTCTATGGTAAGATCTTTACGCGATATGGGATCAATTCCATTGTCAGCAATATATTTTTCGATCAGCCTCTTTTCAAATATTGATCCCGAAACTGGAGATATTACGGGATGCTCTGGCACTTCATTCGAAACTGAAACAAAAAATATTTTAAGATTGCTTTATCTGTGATCTTCAAAAATGAAATTCTGCAGACTACAATCAAAACTCAAAGCTCGGAGGTTATGCGTTACCGGTCTTGGAAATTGAGCATTGTTTGTATAACCCAAAAAGTATAAATTTCTGTTTTTCATTACAAACAATTATGACTAAAAAATTTCACAATGTTAAAAATAACTTACTTGCACAAAATAATGACATTTTGAGCAACTTTAGGCATTAATAACTTCAGAAAACGTTTAAGGCAGCCCGCAATCAAGCAACACGTAAACGCGGCTTCAATGCTGTAAAAATATTCACGGGATTTTACGTTACTTATACAAATTTAACTTGGGGTGAATTAAAATTAAACTCGCAGAGCAACTAATAAACAAATCTTAATTAATAAGTTCTTTCAAAAAGACCACTATTTGGGTAATTCAGAGCCGAATAATATTTTGAGGTTAGGTCTCATTTGCCAGGAAACTGGCTGTTTTTTGGTGCAAAATGCCAAATCATATGTTTATGATGAAATCTTAAATGCTTTGAAGTATTATAACAAAGTGGGTAAATACTCACGTGCACAAAACAGTGACATTTTGGTTTTATTTAAATATCGTATCTGTCAACACGGAAACTCGTAAACGCACGCAGTTTTTTTAATTTGGGAAATGCTAAGAGGGCAGGCAGGAATCTGCCTTATTTATCTATTAAATTAGGATTTTGGTTCCTAGTTTACCGATAGATGAAATAAGTGCCCCCTCTTATCGCAGCACTCACGTGGCCTCCCCACCGCGAACACAAACCAAATAACACGTCAAATAACCAAACAAATAAACAATACCAACAACAAAACAATACCCATGTTTTTAATTATGTTGTGATGATATTTCGAATTTTGGAAACAAAAATGGCAAGTAAATTCTATCAGGCTATAATTTAATAAATAGTTGCTTTTTAAGTACGAGTGTCATGCAATAAAATCTGTAAAATATCTGAAAAATGATACGTATTGGGGAACTTAACCTACAAAATATTCATTGAACGATAACAAAACCTGCTATCAGTTGCATTTAACAGAGTTAATCATATTATACATACTGTAAATTATGGATATTTAACTTGATATAGAGGAAGATTAATTTTTATTCTTAGAATAGCTACTGTTTTTTTAGGATATGTTTTACCACAAGGAGAAATATCATTTTGGGTAGCAACTATAATTACAAATTTAATATCAGCGATTCCCATAATTGTAAATAAAATTCTGATTTGATTATGAAAATGATTTAGAGTTAATAATGCAACACAAATCGATTTCATTCTTTAAATTTTATTACTCCATTTGTTATCTTAATAATGATTTTAATTCATTTAATAACTTTACATTTACCGGGTGTCCAGCGACCTTGAAAACCTGGAATTCTTGAATTTTGTTTAAACCTTGAAAATCTGGAAATATAGTTTGTGTACAGTACACCAGATTTCAAAGATTTCAAAACATTTCAAAGATTTAAAACGATTTCAAAAGGTTTCCAAACATTTTAGAAGATTTCAAAAGATTTTACAAAGATTTCAAATAATTCAATAATTTTAACGAATACAAAAGATTTCACAAACAAAGATTTAAGAAAGATTTCACAAATATTTCAAAATATGTCACAAAGATTTCACAAGGTTTCGCAAAGATTTCAAAAGGTTTAACAAATATTTTAAAGAGTTTACAAAGCTTTTAAAACTTTCAAAAGATTTCAAGGATTTTAAATATTTTAAAAAGGTTAAAGTAAGCCAGATTTCTAAGTCTTCTAAAGATTTCACAAAGATTTCATCAATTATTTTAATGATTTCAAATTAATACAAAAGGTTTCAGAAAGATTTTAAAAGAATACAAGAAATTTAAAGATTTTAAACTATTTAAAATTTTTTAAGAAGATTTCAAAAGATTTCGCACAGATTAAAAAAATTTAAATTACTTCAAACGAATACAAAAGATTTCACACATGTTTTGAAGATTTCAAAAAGGGCACAGTACAGCAAATTTTAAGATTTCAAAAAATTTCAAAAATTTTAAACGATTAAAAATTTTTTTTAATGAATTCAAAATTTTATAGAAGGCTTTAAAATATTTCATAAAGATTTAAAATATTTCAATGATTTCAAACGTATGGGAAAGATTTCACAAATATTTGAAAGAATTCATCAGGATTTCAAAAGATTTCAGGAATTTAGTACATTCACCATATTTCAAAGATTTCAAATCATTTCAAATATTCTAAACGGATTCAAATTTTTTTAGAAGATTTCAAAAGATTCCACAAATATTTGAAAGATTTCAAAAAGGGTGCAGTAAACCAGGTTTCAAAGATTTCGATAACTCAAAACATTTAAAAGATTTAAAATTATTTTCAAATTTTTTAGAAGATTTCACAAAGATTTAAAAAAGTTCAATTACTTCAAACGAATACAAAAGATCTCTGAAACATTTCACAAAGATTAAAAAAATTTCAATTACTTTAGGTAAATACAAAAGATTTCAAAAAGATTTTACAAATATTTAAAAGATTTTATAACAATTTTATTAATATTTCAAAAATCACAAGAATTTTAAGGATTAAAAAAAAGAACAACAAAAAAACATTTCAAAGATTTTAAACGATTTCAAATTTTTTTAGAGGATTTCGAAAGATTTCACAAAAAAATTAAATATTGCAATAATTTCAAACGTATACAAAAGATTTCAGAAAGACTTCACATATATTTCAAAGAACTTATCACAATTTTAAAAAATTTCAGGAATTTAGTACAGTACTCCAAATTTCAAAAAATTCAAAAAATTTCAGACTAAACAATTTCAAAAGGTGTCAACAAGTTTGAGAATATTTCAAATGATTTTAAACGAACACAAAAGATTTCACAAAGAATTTAAAGATTTCAAGGATTTAAACAATTTTACAAAATGTTTTGAAAATTCCAAAAGATTTCTCACAGATTTCACAAAGATTTTAAATATTTAAAAAAATTTCAACGAATTCTCAAAGATTTCAAAAAATTTCACATAGATTTTAAAGATTTCAAGGATTTCAAAAATTTCACAAATATTTCAAGGATTCACTGATTTCAAAGACTTTATAAAGATTTAAAAATATTCCTAGAGGTTCCACGAACACGACTTATGTTCGCAAAAAATAAACATTAATTTATGGTTCTGCTTTCTTTAGAAATTGTTGCCCAGTAAAAACTTGAGTGGCTTATTTTTTTTTACATGTGTAACAAACAGTTAATTCATTATTTGATGTAAAAAAAAGAAGACCTGGAAGAACTTGATTTTTTTCACCTGGAAAACCTGAAAAAGACCTTGAATTTTGTTCCTAAGAATCGCTATGGACAACCCCTGACCGAAAAATCAAGAAAACCATAAAAACACCGAAATTTCTCTCTCGAAAGTACTTAACTGCAAATTAAAAGTAGTTTCTTGTATTTTATTATTATTATTATTATTATTATTATTATTATTACAATTATGAGTTGGAGCAGGGAATTTCAGTAAATAATTAGAATTTCGACTTTGGTTCAGGAAATTTTTTTAAAGATTTATAATTCTGAATTGGAACAGGGAATCAATAATAGAAATATGAAGAAAAATTTACGTTAAGAATTATAATTATCGTGACTTGGAAGAGAACATTTCCGAAAATAATTATAATTCTAAATTGCGACATAAAATTTCAGTAAAGACGCATAATTTTATGTTTGAGACTGAAAATTTCCGTGAAGATTGATAATTTTCACTTTGGGATAGAGAATTTGAGCAAATAAATATATTTATTTTCACACATATTTAGAAGATTTCAAAAAGGGTACAGCACAGCAAATTTCAAAGATTTCAAACAATTTCAAAAATTTTAAACCATTAAAATTTTTTTTTAATTCAAAATTTTATAGAAGATTTTAAAATATATCACAAAAACTTAAAATATTTCAATGATTCCAAACGCATACAAAAGTTTTTACAAATATTTAAAAAGTATTCATCAGGATTTCAAAACATTTTAGAAATTGAGTACATTACACCATATTTCAAAGATTTCAAAACATTTCAAATGTTCTAAACGGATTCAAAATTTTTTAGAGGATTTCACAAATGTTTAAAAGATTTCAAAAAGGGTCCAGTAAACCAGATTTCAAAGATTTCAAAAATTCAAAATATTACAAAGATTTTAAATTATTTCCAAATTTTTTTGGAGATTTCAAAAAGATTTTAAAAAGTTCAATTACTTCAAAGGAATACAAAATATTTCAGAAAGATTTCACAAATATTTGAAACACATTTAAAACGCAAGAATTTTAAGGATTAAAAAAAAAGAAAACAAAAAACATATAAAAGATTTTAAACGATTTCAAAATTTCGTATAAGATTTTGAAAGATTTCATAATGATTTTAAATTAAAGATTTCATTAAAAGATTTCAGGAATTTAGTACATTACTTCAAATTTCAAAGACTTTAAAGGATTTCAAAAGGTGTCAACAAATTTGAGAAGATTTCAAAAGATTTTAATGATTTTAAGCGGACACAAAAGGTTTTACAAACAAAGAATAAAGAAAGATTTCACAAATATTTCAAACATTTCATAAAGATTGCAAAAGATTTCACAGAGATTTCAAGGTTTTTTAAAGATTTCAAGGAATTCAAATATTTTGCAAAATGTTTCAAAAATTCCAAAAGATTTCTAACAGATTCCACACAGATTTTAAATGCTTAAACAAATTTTAGCGAATTCTCAAAGATTTTAAAGGTTTCAAGGATTTCAAAGATTTCACAAAAATTTCAAAGATGCAACGATTTCAAAGACTTTACAAAGATTTAAAAATATTTTCAAAGATTTCACGAAGACGATTAATGTTCGAAAAAAAGTTCAAATTTGTTCATTTATGTTTCCGCTTTTTTTAGGAATTGTTGGTCAGTAAAAGCTTAAGTGGATCATTTTTTACATGTATAACCAACAGTTAATTCATTATTTCATGTAAAAAAAGGAGACCTGGAAAAACTTGATTTCTTGTCCTGAAAAACCTGGAAAAGACCTTGAATTTTGTTTCTAAGAATCGCTGGACTTATGTTTTAGGAGGTCAAGAAAATTTTAATATATCTAATACAATAATTACTCCTTTTTATATTCAACCTGAATTATATTTTCTATTTGGATATGCAATTTTACGTTCTGTTTCTAATGAATTAGGAGGAGTAATTGCTTTATTATTATGAGTAATAATTATATTCATTATACCTTTATATAATATAAATAAGCCCGTATAAAGATGATAGGATGTCACCCTTAAGTAGGATCTTTTTAAAAATATTATAAAAAGTAAAAAGGTGGGCTTTTCAAAAAATCTTCTTGTCATATTTTAAAAATTCGAAGAAAAAAATACAGGAGATTTTCTGCAAAATCACACAATTTTTATTTTTTGCAATATTTAGAAAAAAATTCTGAATTAGGTCAAAAAATATAGAATTTTAAAGCAAAAATTTGTGATTAAAAAAAAGTTGATGTTAAGAGTCAAATATCCGTAACTTTGTGGAAAATTTGTCGTTATAAAATCGGAAATAAACATTTCGCCTAATTTCCTCTATAAAACATCATGCTGAGAGATTCGGCGACTTGAAGTGAGTGAACTTTTTGAAGACCTAGTTTTATCAAGAGAAAAAGAAATTCTGTGCAAATTTTGTGATTAAAAATTAATTATAGTGTAAAGTAAAGACAATGTACAGATTATAAATGTAAAATTCTTCATTATATTGCATAAATTGAAGTACAATTTTTGAGTTTGAAAACACTTTCAAATACAAAACTATCCAAAGCTTTTCGGAATTTAAAATTACGTATTATAAATTCTGCAAAAAGAAGTAACACCAAGGTAACGCGTTACCTTGTATAATTATCTTGTTATCTTGTTCTGAAATCGTGGAAAATATAAAATTTTAAACTTCGTGGTACATTATAAAATCAGATAAAATGACAAGAAACAATGTTGCGCTGTTAGAGAAGTTCAAACATAATATTAGTCCAATTTACATGGGCAAAATATACTGACAAAAACGTAAACATTTTACCTAGTTTAGTAAAATTACACAAGATTTTTCTGTAACATTATTACTTTGAGTTCTTAATCACTGTCTTTCAAAGATTAGTAAAAATCACTTAGCTTAGAAATTTACGTAATTCAGAAGTGCAGATTAACATTTTTGGCGCGAAAACGCAATTTTCAGACATTGTAAATTTCGTGGCAACACGAATCTGTAAAGTTATAAAAAAAATTTGCAGTGTGTTCCTTTTTGAGGGGAGGGTTACAATCACGAACACAGGTTAGTATAGAACTTTCAGTTTGTCAATTGCTCAAAATATGTTTTATATTTTTCAATTCTGAGTACACATTTTATAAAAAAACGGGCTTCACCTGTGAATTTATTTAAAAATAATATTGAAAACTGTCCAAATTTTTATAAGCAAATAGCTCTAAATTGTAAGCACATCATCTCAAATTCCTCGTATTTTTCAGGCTGAAAATGCGCCTGTGAAAGAAGATATTAGAGAATGTTCCACATCTCTGAAAGTGAAAGAAATAGAATCTGATAATCTGAAACGCAAGGAAAGTGACTGGAATAAAACAGATGAATCTCCGAATGGAAAATATTTTAAAAAGAGTGAGACTGATACCCCAGGTTCCAAAGTTGAAGATGCAGTTAAAGATGAAACTAAATTGGCTGAAACAGTCACATATCCAAAGAGAACTATCAAGAGAGTAACTCGTCCTTCACATCGGGTTCCGTGGAAACAATTCGCGGTCATGACCTACAACAAACCGATATTCGATTTTCTCAGATCAGCAAAAAGCAGGATAGTAACGATAATAAAAGGATAAAAGAGAACAGAGCCGTATGTAACAGGTACAATATAACAAATAATATCCTTAAGTACCTGTAAATAAAAGAAATATCTCTTCAGTAAAATTTATCAGGATGTCTACTCACGTGGAAAACCTGGAATACCTGGAATGGTCAGGGAAATTTTATACGCTTGAAAAAATCTGGAAATGTCAGGATTTTTTTTAAGGCCCGGGAATTTTGTTCTAGAGTGTACTTAATTTTAAAAAAATGTATAAAATTGAATAAAGATGTTTTTTATTTGTTAAAGTAGCTTTATATCACTGGATTTAACTATTCTGTTTGAAATTTTTTTGCAAATTAATTTTTTTTTTACTGAAAATTTAATTATTCTACTTTTTGTTGAAAATTCGTCTTTTTTGTTAAATTAAACGGTTTTTTATTTCTAAATAAAAATATTTTTTGGTTGAAATATCAATTAAGACGATTTTCGCTGAGAATTCATATTTTTTGGATGAAAATTCAACTTCTTAGTGGAAAGTTAAACTCTTTTGTTAAAAATTAATTTTTCTGTTGAAGATTCATCATTTTAATTAAAAATTCATCTCTTTGATTAAAAATTTAACTATTTTGATCAAAGCTTGTTTTTTTTTAATTAATTTTTTAAAATGAAAATTGAATTATTCTTGAAATTTTAAGCATTTAGTTGAAAATTCTTTTTTTTTGAGCTGAAAATTAATTTTCTTAACTAAAAATTTAACTATTTTTGTTAAATATTCCATCATATTAGTTTACAACTTATCTTTTTTAGTTGAAAAAAACATTTTTTTCAACTTAAAATTTAATTATTTCATTTTTAATTGAAAATTTATCTTCTTTAATTGAAAATTCGTATACTTTGTTGAAAATTCGCTATCTATGTTAGAAAATTCATCTTTGTAGTTGAAAATTAATCTTTTTAGTTGAAAATTCAACTGTAGTTCCAGTTACTGATTCATGATGTTTGTTTGAATTTCATCAGTTTGGTTAAAAATGAACTTTTTAAACTATAAATTCAACTGTATTCTATTTTTTGTAGAAAATTGATCTTTTTTGTTTAAAAATTTAATTATTTTGTTAAAAGTTGATTATTTCTAGTTTAAAATTGAACTATTTCGTTGCAAATTCATGTATTTTGTTGAAAAATCGCCTTTTTTGGTGGAAAATTAATCTTTTTGTTAGAAAATTAATTTTCTTGGTTAAAGATTTATGTTTTTAGTTGAAAATTCAACTGTTCAAGGTACAGATTATTAATTTGAGTTGAAAATTCATTATTTTGGTTAAAAATTCAACTGTTCCAATTAAAGACTCCTAATTTCAATTGAAAATTCATCAAATTGGTTAAAAGTTAACTATTTTGCGGAAATTTTTTACTTTGGTTGAAAATTTAAGTATTCCAGTTAAATATTCATAATTTTAGTTAAAAATTCATCTTTTTGGTTGAAAATTCGAGTACTTTTTTTAAATTTAAACTCTCGTTTAAAATTTTGTTTTGGTTGAAAATGCAACTATTCCAGTTAAATATTCACAATTTTTTAAACTTAAAACTTAACTAATCCAGTTGAATATGCCATCATTTTAGTTGAAAATTCATATTTGGTAGAAATGTTCTTTTTTTTGGTCGAAAAATAATCTTCTCAGATGGAAATTCATGTTTTTTATTAAAAATTCGACTATTTCTGTGAAAGATTTATTATTTGAGTTGAAAATTTAAGTTTTCCATTTTTGGATGAAATTTTTTTTTTGTTAAAAATTCAACTATTTGGTTAAAAGTTGATCATTTTTAGTTAAAAATTCATCTTTTAGATTGAAAAGTTCACCATTTGGGTAAAAATTTATCTATCTTGTTGCAAATGCAATATTTGTACTTCAAAAGTTACGACTTTGAAGCATTTTAGATTGAATTTAATATAGTACCCACATTAATTTTACTTCAAAGAATATATTTTTCCATTTTCATGAAAAATCTTATTTCCTTAACAAATGAAAAAACAATTATTGAATTTTACGTATAACTAGCACTATTTTTACATATTAACATATTTACTAGGACTAAGGAAACCCATTATTTAGAATAAACTCGCGAAATTTCATACATATTCAAGTAAATATTCTGAGTCGATTGTTTCAAAAAATGTGAAATACTTCTATGGGTCCGTACTACTAAAAATTATACCTGGAAAAATTTTGAGGTACCTAGATAAATCGGGAAATGTCAGGGAATTTTTTTCAGGGTTTTAGCAGACACCCTGTTTATCAGTCTAAATTATTTTCAGCGAATGTGAATGTAAGGAGAAACTGAATAAATGAAAGGAAACACTAAATTCAGACGAATTTGCAAGAAAACTAAGTGAGATAACACTTGAAAAAAAACATACATTGATAAGCTTTTCGTAAATATGTGTAAAAATTTATATGAGGAAAAATTTACCATGGAAGATTAATTGATGTCCCTCTCTATCTACAAAAAATCACTCAGTATTTATGAGTACTCAAGCACTTTTCTAACTGTACCCAAAATTTAAACTCTGAAGAAAGTAGTACGAACAGTGCACTTTGATACAGGAATTACAACTACGATGATAAATAGAATGAAGGAGGTAGCAAAGAAATAAAGTGGCACTGATAAAGTTGTAGTGCTAATGTTTGGCAAGATTAACTTGGATCCATATTTAAACTATAATGAACAATTGGACAAAATTCTTGGTTTTGAAGATTGAGGAGGAGACATACATCCCAAAGAATCGCTGATCAAGCTTTGGTCTTCATGATTCGCGGTCTTGATTTTGAATGGATATTGCCTGTGGCTTATAATTTTTACGATAAGAAACCAAAAGTTTGAAGGCTGATTAAAATGTACAAAGATGTCGTTGCTGCTATTCAAGATGCGGGATTTAAAATTGTCGCCTCTGTCTGTGATCAGAGAGAAGTTAACGAGGCAGCACTAGAGAAACTAAGAACTAATACTTTGATG
>JAUELO010000031.1:2450615-2465643 GCA_032357855.1 Amphibolips quercusostensackenii | reverse complement strand
GATTCAGCACAAAAAACTACTTTGAAAATGACATGTCTCATTTCATGAGCACATAGGTCACATTTTGTTGACCAGTGATATCATTACCGAAATAATTTTTTCAAATCAGCGAATCATGTCCCAAATTCTAATGATCTTCTTATAATTTCAAGAACTATTTTAAAAAATAAAAGATCGTGAATGGGATAGAAGTTAATTAATGAAGAATATACCTGGTGCATTTCTCTTTTGTGTCGCTGAAGAGGTTTTGTTTCAACAAATGAATTTGTTGGAACAAAACTAGTTTCCACGTCCGACAATATAACTCGATCGTCTTCTGCTTCGTCTGAGTGACTCGGAATTGTAGCTAAAAGGTTTTCAAATAAAATATAATTACCTTCTCATTTTTTGAAGTTTCGTAAACCCGGACAGAAACGCTTATAGTTTTAGTCGGGTTTCCGTCCGTCTTTCCATACGTCCGTCCGGAGGGGACATGAGGAGAAAGTAGGGTAGGAGAAATAGGTAAAGTGAGGAATAATGAGTGGGGTCGAAGTAAGAAAAGTGGGGGGGGGGAGAAGAAATGAGTCGAACAGACGTAGGGGTTACGAAAACTAAGGGAAAAGTAGAGAAAGTAAGAAGAATGGAAATTATAGGTAATGAGGGTGGGTGGTAGGGTAAGTGAGGGGAAATAAGGGGGGAAAACTAGGAAAAATTATTCGAAATGAGGGTGAGTAGGTAAAGTTAATTGAGGTATGGGAAGAGGATTAGGGAAAAGGATATGTTAGAAGATGTGTAGAGGCTAAAGAAGCAAGGAGAAACGGAAGTAGAGGACGAAGAAATTAGGGAAATCAGGGCAAAGGGTCAAGTGGTAGGAGAGGTAATAGGGATACAGAGGGCGAATTAGGGGAAGGGACTTAGGTGAGGAGAGGAGGGTATGAAGAAGAAATAAGGGGTGGGGAAGTAGGAGGAATAATAAAAATAAGGAAAAAACAAGGAAAGTGAGAGCAAAGCAAGGGAAGTGAGGGGAAATAAGTGAAGGAAAGTAGGAAAAGAGAGCGGGAAAGGGAGAAATGAAGGAAGGAAAAGTAAAGGAGATAAGGAAAATTATTGGGAAGTTGAGGAAATGAGGGGAGAGCGTAGGAAAAGTGAGGAAAGTGGAAATGATGGTAAATAAGGGTAGGGGTAGTAGGGAAAGTGAGGGGAAATTATGAAGGGAAAGTAGGGGAAATCAATAGAAACGACAGTGAGTAGGTGAAGTAAATTAAGGTATGAAAAAAAGAATCAGGGGAAGGGACGTATTAGCTAAGGAAGGGAGAAGAAACGGTAGTAGAGGAGGAAGAAGTTGGGGAAATGAGAGCGAAGGATAGGAGAGAAAGAAGAAAAAGTGAGAGTAAATTAGGAGGTTAGGGGCAATGAGTGTAGGGGTAGCAGGAAAAGAGAAAGAAGGAGAAATAAGGAGAGGAGAAGTAGAAGAGATAAGGAAAATTAGGGGGAAGTAGAGGAAATGATGGGAAGGCGTAAGGGAAAGCAAGGGAAGTGGAAATGATGAGAAATAAGGGTAGGGGTAGTAGAGCAAGTGAAAGAAAGTAGAGGAGGAAAGAGTTGTAAAAAGGAGGGCGAAGGTTAAAGTGAGAGCGCTGGGTGAAGTGCGTGCAGGGGAAATGAGGGTAGAGGTGTAGGAAAGTAAGAGGAAATCAGGGGGGGGGGGAGTAGGGGAAATTATTGGAAAGGAGGGTGAGTATGAGTACGAAATTGGGGACTGGGGAAAGAAACTAGGGTAAGGAAGCGAGGGGAAATGAGAGGAGGGGTAGCAGGAGAAGAGAAAGAAGGAGAAATAAGGAGAGAAGTAGAGGAGATAAGTAAAATTAGGGGGAAGAAGAGCAAATGAGAGGAGGGCGTAGGGGAAAGTAAGGGAAGTGAAAATGATGAGAAATAAGGTTAGGGGTAGTAGGGCAAGTGGGAGGAATTCAGAGAGGGGAAGTAGGGGAAATTATTAGAAATAAACTTAAGTAGTGTATGGGAGTTGAGGACTGGGGAAAGGAGTTAGGAGAAGGGAAGTGTTAGTTAAGGAAGCCAGAAGAAACGGAAGTAGAGCAGGAAGGAGTTGAAGAAATCAGGGCGGAAGGTCAAGTAATGGGAGGGTAAGTTGGGAAAGAGGGGTGAATTATGGGAGAGAAGTAAGGAAAGAAAGGAAAGGAGAAGAAGGAGAAATCAGGGGAGAAGTATGGATATCAGGAAAAATAAGGCGGAAGTAGGGGAATAAAGAGTGAGCGTAGAGTAAATGAGGGGAGAGAAAATGATGGAAAATGAGTGAACAGGTAGTAGGAAAAGTAAGAAGAAATCAGGGAGGAGAATTAGGGGAAATTATTAGAAATGAGGGTGAACAGGGGAAGGAAATTGAGGGCTAGGAAAAGGAGCTAGGGAAAGGGAAGTATTAGCTAAGGAATCGAGGAGAGGGGGAAGTAGAGGAGGAACAAGTTGGGGAAAGGAGGGCGAAGGTTAAAGTGAGAGCGAGAAGTAAAGTGCGTGAAGGGGAAATGAGGGTAGAAGTGTAGGAAAGTAAGAGGAAATCGGGGAGTGGAAGTAGGGGGAATTATTAGAAAGGAGGGTGAGTAAGGGTACGAAATTGAGGACTGGGGAAAGGCATTAGGGAAAGTAAGCGAGGAGAGGGGGAAGTAGAGGAGGAAGAAGCTGGGCAAGGGTGGCAAAGGGTGAAGTTAGGAAACGGAAGTAGGAGAATACAGGGGGTTTAGGGGAGAGAAAGGTTTGAACGACTTAATTAACATCTTAATAGGGTACGAAACCCTTTTTTATAGGCGCGCGGCGCCTACTTTGACTAATTTTTTCTTGTGATATGTGTTTTGATTTCGCACCTTATTATTAGTTTAAAAAATACTAAAAGATACTAGAAAAGTTTACATAACTAATATTCTTTTAACAGGATCGGTATGATTTTACCGAGAGGAACGGTTTAGGATAAGTTTTATAGAAAATATCTTCAAATGAAAAGTCAAAACATCATAAATAAATTATAAATATTCAAAAATTTCCTATGCTTTACCAATGGACTTATAAACGATTTTACAGTTTAAAATTATTACGACCCATTTCTTGTCAGTTTAGATCTTGGCAAAATCAAAGGAAAAATCAGCACAGTTTGGTCAAGACATCGATTACAGTCAATGGAAAAATAAAAGCTCAAGAAAACTTCATTATTTACACTTTTTTCGCAAAATTTCTGAAAGAGTGGTAAAGATATTTCAACCTAGCATCATATATTAGACGCAGAAATGTTATATCTTTTATCTTACTTTGAAGAAAAAAATGTAATCTATTTTATTATCAAAATTAGATGATTGATCTTTGATCTTATGTACGAAATGTTTGACATGAAATATTTTCTTTTCAAAGTAGTGATCACTAAAAACAAAACATATAGAAAGTATATCAAAATTTAAAAATACCGCCGCGAAGTGCATTTATTTGTGCCCATTTTATGAAAATTTTTCTTCCTCATAGGTACCAAACGAATTTGTTGCCTCACACAGTGAGGGTTTTCCATAACAAAAGAAAAAAAATGTACACTTTCATTATTATTCAAGCTTATGTTTCTGCCTCACCGAAAATCAAATTTTAAAACAATTAAAGAGCCCACCAAAATGTCAATCAATGTTTTGTCAATCAAACTGCTTTTTAGCTTACGGCAGTTTTATATTATAAATTTAAATCAAAGTTTTTTTCATAGCAACAATGTAACTTTTTTTTCTAATTTCTAAGTCGCTATTGGTTAATCAAGAATGGTCACCGAAATTTCGTCACTAGATCAATCCACGCGTCTCGAAGATGCAAACAATTTCATCGAATGCAGTACTGTTATATAACCAATGTATAAAAAATCCTCTTATAAACAAGGTAAATCATTTTGTTAAAAAATTTAAAAACGTTATCAGTAGGTCATGAAAGCTTATTCAATTGGACACTCAATGCGTTTCGAAGACGCGAACAAATATATCGTATCCATAACTGTTGTATTTTCAATATTAAACAAGTTTTCCTTATATTGAGAATATGAAAAATATATTTTTTATATTTATAAATCGGTATTGTTAGATCATAAGAGTTCATGGAAGGTAAGTCAGTACATCATTCGACGTGTCTTGAAGACACCTAATATGAGATTAAGTTTTTCTTGTATGAACAGAATATGTACACACATTTTTTTTAAGCTTCGTAAATCGGTACTAGTAGGTAAGTAGGCCATAAAATGTTCAAAAATAGGTATATCGATGTGTCTTGAAGATGCGAACAAGACAACAGATATGGTATTGTGTAGTTTGAATATAGAATAATTTTTTCTCATATAAACAAGGCAATTTTTTTTTAAATCTTTAAAATTAAAAAAACACTTCTAAATTGCGAATCTAGCTTAAACTCCTATCAGACCTGCATATCAATCGGAGCTGCAATTCTCTAAAATTTAATAATCATAGCTCTTTTACTTTTCGAGATATGGTTAACAGAAAAAAGTTACACACAAACGCGGACATTTAAAAAAATTGTATTTTCGAGTTCCCGGGGTCGAATTTTATCGTAATATGTCAAAAAAGCAGATTTGAAAATTTAGGTAATTCTAAAGCTCCTCTATAAGGAAGCAAAATGAACTGGAAAAATGTCCAGCATATATGCGTTCATTAAAAATAGTACAAAAATTACTCATGTAAATACTAGCTTGAATAAAAAGTAAAATTTTAAGAAAAACACTGATAATTAAACATTTTTCCGAACAAATAAGTACGTTTATTTTCACAAAAAATAAAAACAATTTATTGGGAAAATTCATTTTTGCGACCCTTTTGAATTTTAAATTTTTTACCCTGAAACTAATAATTTAAAAACATGGTAGCCACTAGACTGGGAAACAATAGTAAATTTTTTTTTTTTAACGGGAAGAAAATCTATATAATCATTTGAAATATCGTAAACTTCACATAACATGATATAAATGCAATTTCAAATAACTCCGATTTCAACTTTTTTGGAATGTTAAATTCAATTTTTAACTTTTTAAATTATGAAATCATTCAGTTTACGGTGCGTGATTCTAAAATCTTTGTTTAAAAAGATTCTATTTTAGGTATTTAGCATCTGTTCAAAATTAAGCAATTTACAGATTTTAACGTTAGCAATGGAACAGATTCAACTCGAAAGCTTTAGTAGCCAAACAAATGTAAATGTCTAATTGAAACTTTATAAAATATTTTTAATTTTTAAATAATTTTAAAACAATAGATTCAGAATTAAACATTTTTATTTAATTTCAAATCCCACGTTCAAATATTGTTTAAGTCTAAAATATTCAATTTTTAATCCATTGCAAATTGAAATTTTTTAATTTAAAAAATACAATTTTCAATATATACCAATATTTAACTGTTTATTTGAAACAATCAATTATAAATCAAATATTCGAAAGTAAACAATATAAAACTAAATTGTTTATAACAGAAAGCCTTTAATCGTTCAAATTTAAGAGTGCTTAATTAAAACTATGAAGGTTAGAATTTTAATTGCATCATTTTGTTGAATTTTGAACTTGCAGGTGAAAATTTTGAATTTTGATGTACATATAAATAACAACTGAACAATTATTGACTTCAAACTACTTAAAATTAAAATAAGTTAACTTCAAATTTAAAAAGTGTAATTTAAATTGATCAATTTAGAAATGTTCCCCTTTTCATATTTTAACTTAAACTTGCTTCAGTTATATAATTTTTAATAATTAAAAATTTATTGATTTATCCTTCAATTTAAAGCGTTGAAAATAATAATGTGGATTTATATTTTTTTACCAGAAATCTTTTAACAGTTCAGTTTATAAGAGATTCAAATTTCAAGATTTTAGTTTAACCTCATTTAATTTGAAGTTCGTCAATTAAATAATTTTGAGAGCTTCCATTTTATACGTGTTAATTATTGAGAGTTTGAATACAAAATTTTTCAAGCTACAGCTTTGAAAGTTTAAAATTTAAAACATACCAACTCAAAACTCAGGACCATAATACGACCGGGAATTTTACTTTACTTTTATTTTACTTTCCATGCTGGCAATAGTAGACCAATTTATTGCCCGCGCCATGTTTTGGTTAGTAAACTGCTTTTTCAGCGTGTCTACTCAAATCCTGGAAAAAATTCGCTGGTAGTTCCAGGTTTTTTACAGTGATCTCAAGTTTCTTCCAAGTATAACTTTTCACAGTACGGAACAATTCAAATATTTTTAATTTTTCAAAACAATTTTAATTAAATTTAACTTAGAAAGATTTTATAAATTATTAAATAACAAGCAATTCTTAAATATGTTAGTCCCATCGATTAATTAAATATTTAATAATACTAAAAACATAACTAATCATTTCTTTAATTTGTCTCTGAATTTCCTGAATTTGGATAATAATTCAAACAAATTTATATTTTATCTTCTTATATTTGAAATTCAATACATATTTAGGCAAAATCAATGTGGGTACAATATTAAATTAAATTTAAACCGCTTCAAATTCCTAGCTTTTCAAGTAAAAATATTGCATTTTCAACAATATAGATGAATTTTTAACCAAATAATTGAATTTTCAACTAAGCAGAATAATTTTCTACCCAAAAGACCAAATAGTACATTTTTAACTTAAAATGGTGATCTTTAACTCGAACAGATGAATTTTAAACAAAAAGATGAATTTTTAATACAAAAATTTAAGCCTGAACCAAGTTAATTTATTTGCAACCAAAAAGATTAATTTTTAACTGAAATTATGTTTATTTTACTGGAAAACTTGAATCTTTAACAACAAAAAATAATCCTTCAAACAAGAAGATTAATTTGATACCAAAACAGACGATTTTTCAAAGAAATAGATGAATTTTCAACTCAAAATGACAAATTTTCAACTAAATAGTTGAATTTTCAAACAAGAAAGTTCTGTTTTCAACCAAAAATGGAATAGTTACATTTTTAGTTAAAAAAATTAATTTTCCACACACAAAAAAATTTTTAACCAAAGTGATAAACTTTTAAATCAAAATGGCGATCTTGAACTGGAATAAATGAATTTTAAACAGAAAAGATAAATTTTTAACAAAAGAGTTTAAGTTTTAACCAAGTTGTTTTATTTTCAAACAAAAATATGAATTTTCGACTAAAATTTAGCTTATTTAACTGGAAAAGTTGAATGTTCAACAAAAAGAATGATTCTTCAAACAAAAAGAACAGTTTTATTCCGAAAGTGGCGATTTTTTAACAAAATACATGAATCTTTAACTGGAATATTTGAATTATCAACCAAAAAGATTAATTTCTACCAAAAATGACCAAATCTTCAACAAAATACATGAATTTTCAACTACAGAAGATAAATTGTTAACCAAACATTAAATAGTTGAATTTTCAATTCAAAAAATTAATTTTCAACAAAAGAAAACACATTTTAAAAGAAATTGATACATTTTCAACTCAAAATGACGATCTTCAACTGGAATAGATGAATTTTCAACTAAAACGATGAATTTTTTACAAAAGAGTTTAACTTTCAGCCAAGCAGTTTAATTTTAACCAAAAAAGATGAATTTTCAACTAAAAATATACACGCTTAACTGGAAAACTTAAATTTTCACAAAAAAAAAAAAATTCTTCAAACAATAAGACGAAATCTTCAATAAAATACATAAATTTTAAGCTAAAGAAGGAAAATTGTTAAACAAACATTAAACAATTAAATTTTCAATTTAAAAAAAATTAATTTTCTACATAAGAAAACACATTTTAAACCAAAGTGATAAACTTTCAACTTAAATTATGATCTTCAACTGGATTAGATAAAATTTCTAACAAAGAAGATGAATTTTTAATTAAAGAGTTCAAGTTTCAACCAAGTTAATTTATTTGCAAGCAAAAAGGTGCATTTCCAACCAAAATTATACTTATTTAACTGAGAAACTGGAATTTTCAACAAAAAAGATGATTCTTCAAACAAGAAGATTAATTTTATTGCAAAAAAGATGATTTTTCAACAAAATACATTAATTTTCAACCAAATAGCTGTATTTCCAACAAAAAATAGAAGAGCTAAATTTTAAGTTAAAAAAAATTGATTTCCAACCAAAAATATGATTCATCAAACAAGAAAAATAATTCGATTCCAAAAGTGACGATTTTTAAACAAAATACATGAATTTTCAACGAAATAGTTGAATTTTCAACGAAAAAAGACAATTTTTCAACTAAAATGAATCTTTAGCTGAAATATTTGAATTATCAACCGCAAAGATTAAATTCTACAAAAAAAAAAACGAAATCTTCATCGAAATACATGAATTCTCAACTGAAGAAGATAAATTATTAATCAAACATTGAATAGTTAAATTTTCAATAAAAAAATTAATGCACAACCAAAGAGAGGAATTTTCAACTAAAATTATAAAATATTTCATTGGAATAGTTATTTAAATTTTTAGTTAAAAAAAATAATTAAAAAAAATAGTTACATTTTCACAACAGGAATAGTTGAATTTTATATGAAAAACATGAATTTTCAACCTAAGATTAATTTTTAATCGAAAACTAAATAGTAACACTTTCAGCTAAAAAATGTAATGCTCAAACAAAAAGATACAATTTTAACTAAAATGATGGACTACTCAACGGGAATAGTTACATTTTTAGTTGAAAAAATTCATTTTCAATAAAAAAGAAAACAAATTTTCAACAAAATAGTTAAACTTTTAACTGAAATAGCTCAATGTTCCGTAAAAAAATTAATTTTCAGCCAAAGAAAAAACGAATTTTCAAACAATTAGCTTATTATTCAACCAAAAATATAATTTTTAGCTAAAATCAGGAATCTTCAACCAAAAAGATGAATTGGTAACAAAATACTCTTACCTTTAACTAAGTAATTAAATTTTCATACCAAAAAATACGAATTTTGAACAAAAAATGTAGTAGATGATATTTAAACCAAAAAAGATTTTAATTTTCAATAAAAAACGGTTGGATTCAACCAAAAAAGACAAATTTTTAACAAGAGTTGAATTTTCAACTAAGACAGTCGAAAAATTAATTCAAAGCAAAAAAAAAATTATTTTCTACAAAATATAGTTACATACAGTTATATAAAGTTACTTTTACAAATGAAGAATCATTGTTATTCTATTTTATATTCAAATTAAATGAAAAAATAAGCACGCTCTCGAAGAAATTCCCTGACATTTCCAGGTTTTACCAGGCATATAAAAATTCGCTGATAATGCCAGGTTTTCCAGGTAGAGTAGACACCCTGTTTTACCATTGAATTGTATAACTTAATAATAATAATTTTATGCAAAAAATAAAAACTTTTATTTAAATTCATGACTACAAAATTCCCGGAACTGCTCACGAATTCCAGTATTTTTTTAGGATCACAAAATTCCCGGATATCCTGGATTTCCCGGGATGATAGGCATCCTGATTTAATACAAGACTTTTAAAAATTTTAATTTTTGATAGAAAACGTCCAAAATTAAATATTTTTTTTGCTATCCGAAGATACTCAGAATTATTAATTTCTAAAAGAAACATTTAATATAAACACTTTTCACATGACATAAAATTCAAACGTTCAAAATTTCGATATCAAACATTAAAAAACAATGAATTATACGATTAAAACCTTTAAAATCTTTTAAAAATCGGACACCTAAGACTGAATAGCTCTTAAAATAATAAAATTGTTCTAAAAAAATAAATAATAATTTATAAGGGAGTATAAAAATAATTACCCTTCCTCTGCTTCTTTGGATCGTTTCCCTTTGGTCGTGAAGGTCTTTTAACACTTGGGAACCAATTTCTTCTGTTTCAAGGACCATGCGATAACCATTTTGCAATGTTCTTCCGGTTCGATCTACCCTTTCAGATGCATCAAGTAACCTTTTTCTTTGTTCTTCGGTGATGCCATTGTCCCAAGATTCTTCTAAACCCAAATCGACAATTTCATTTTTTGGCTTCTTCGCCAATTCAAATTCCTGAGTCAGCCTTTTAAGCTCCGCTCTGTGACTTTCCACCCTGCCTCGAAGACGATCTCTGGCAGCTCCAGAAACTCCCCGCACTTCCAATTCCATTTGTTCGAGCTGTAATTATAAAAGTATGTATCCCCTTAACTTTAGAGTTTTTAAAGATTTCGTTTTTATATGGTGTCTACAAAAATCATTGGAAAAATTACATGACAATTTCAGGTTTTTCAAGGTATCTCTAGATTTTCACAGGTAAAATTTTTCTTATATGGAGCCGTTTGAAAATCAACAACAGAGAAAAAAGGATATTTAAAAAGAATACCATAAATTCATCCGTAAATTACATAACACATTTCTTGACAATTGTTACCCCACCCCTCTTTACTTAAAAAAAATTAGTAATAATATTCTAATTGATCGTAGCACTTTAAAAAAATATAAGATAAAGCGAGCTTATACAAAGTTGCTTACATCTTTTATGAAATCACTTAAGTTTACATTTTTAACAACAATTTTAAAGATCGAAACCCTTCACTAGAAGTTTTAGATATTTTCACTTCCTGATTAATTTGTCACGAATGTTGAATGCTTTTTTGGGTAGTCGCACTTTCAAGAATTGCGAAAAAAACTATTTTTATGTATAAATTTTCATTATAACCTAAAATCTTTTAAATTCTTTAAAATCGTTGGAAATTCCTTAAAATATTTTAAAATCTCTTCAAATCATTAAAATCTTTCAATTTTTAAAAATAAATTCTTTGGAATTTCATTGAAATATTATATAAAATCCCTTGAAATCCCGCGAAGTTACATGAAACCTAATGATACTTCTTTAAGTTTTTTTAAATCTTTTGAAACTTCCTTGGAAACTCTTTAAAATACCCTAAAATATTTCCAATCCTTTGAAATGGTTTTACATCCCTCGAAATTTTAAAAGCTCTTTAAACTATTTGCAATCTTTAAAATATTTTTAATTTTTGGAAATCCATCAATTCCTGCGAATAAATCCTTTAAAATTTAATTACAATATTACAGAATCCCTTAAAATCCCGTAAAGTTAAATAAAATCTGAGAATATTTCTTGAAATTCCTTGACACTTTTTTAACTTACTCGGGATTGTTTAAAATACCCTAAAATATCCCCAATCCTCTGAAATCTTTTGACATCCCTTGAAATTATTTTGAAGCTCTTGAAAATTACTAAAAATATTATAAGATCACTTGTAGTTACATGAAATCTGATAATTATTAAAATTCCTTGAAATATTTGAAGTCCTATGAATCCTTTCAGATCATGGGAAGTTCATTAAAATACCTTACTGAAAGCTTTTAAAATCCTGTGAAATTACTGAAATCCTTTAAAATCTTATAAAACCTCGTGAAATCCGTTGAAAGTCCCTAAAAATTCTTTGCAATATTTGGAAATGTTGGAAGTCCTCTGAAACCCCTTTAAAATCTTTTCAAATATCTTAGCATAATCCGCTAAATTAAATTAATGTTGAATTATTTTGCAGGAAGTAGTCATTTCAAAATTTGCAAAAAAATTTTATTTATGGATATTTCTACAGAATGATGGAAAAAACAAAAATGCTAATTTAAGCATACTGATATGAAGTCTTTGTAACATGATTACAATCTTTTACTGTATAATTACTGAATTTTAATACTAGAAACTATATAATTTTGGATACATGGATTTCCTATAAGGTTGAGAAGTGATAAGGTTAATAAATCTGGACATGTGAGTTTTCTCATACCCCTCAAAAATCTGATTTTATGGTCAAAACACCATTCTTTGGTGATTGTTCATTTTATCCCGGTGAAAAATCAGGAAGCTACAATGAATTTTCAATTCAAAAAGACTAATTTTCAAAAAAACAGTGAAAGTTGTAACAAAATACTGGGATTTTCTACTTACAAAGATGAATTTTCAACCAAATAGTCAAATTTTGAAACAAAAAATATTAAACTTCAACCAAAAAAATTCGGATTTACCACTCAAAAAGATGAATTTTCAATAAAAAGATAAATTCTTAACAAAAAATATTATAGTTGAAGGGTGGCACGGCATAAGGGATTAACCAACATTTTTTCGTAAATGAGATTATCAGGTAGAAAATTCTAAATAATTCAAATACACATCCCCACCAAAGGATTTTTTTATAACTCGTTTTTTTGAATCTCTAGGATACGATATCGACTACCTTACCAACCTCTAGTTCACAAAAACTCCACAGTATTACTACTTAGATATTATTAAAAACTAATAATTAAAAGTGTTTCAAGTTTTTTTTAAAATAAAATACACAAGACAGTGTTTTTTAGGACTGTAATTTAAAAAAAATTTTGAACTTCATTTTTACGAAACCTGATGACTTTTTTCGATTAATTTTTTCTCCCTGTTTTCAGAAACTAATAATCTATAAAACAGATTTTTAGTTTTTTGTTTCCTCCAAAACCCGATTTTTTTTCAACGTCCAAAGTACTAAAAACGCGCGTCCAGATCTTTTACTGCATTCTATCTCCTCTAATTCCCTGAAACTAGTTTACTTTTTCTAACCAAATTTTTCTGGTCTTTGTTTAGCACTAAAATATCCCTGTAGTGGACTTTTGTTTTTTTATTGAATGAAAAATTATATTTTAGAGAACGTTTTTTGTCTCTCCTGAAAAATCAGAAAAATGTGGGTTAATCCCTTATACCGTGCCACCCTTCAGTTAATATTTCAAACAAAATAGAGGAATGTCAACAAAAATAAAATAATTAAATTTTCAATAAAGAAGTTGAATTTTTAACCTATGTAATTGGATTCTCAAACAAAACGATGAACTTTAAACAAAATACATCAAGGGCCGCAAACTTCATTTTCAAAATTCCCTAACTATTCTTTGATCAATTTTTCATTTTCCCTGGCCATTAATATTCAAAGACCGGAATTTTATTCTGGTAACATTTTTAACATATAATCTTTTATAAACAGAATAAAATAATTTAATATAAAAGTTCAACCGTTTTTCCGATATTTATTGATAATATTAACCGATATTTTTCAAAATCCCTGACTTTCCCTGACCAATAAGATTCCCTGATTTTTCCCTGAGCTCCTCGCTTTCCCTGTTCTATGGCCACCCAGTACAAATAGGGCTGGATAACTCAAATTTCAACCAATTTTAATCAATTAAAGCTTATTACATTACATTTTCAAAGGGATGAGAAAAATTAAATTATGGGCAAAAACTTATTTTAAAGAATAAGAAAAAAATTAGAAGCTTTTTTAAAAATTATGGAAGATTTGAGGAGATTAAATTTTATTCCAGATTTCTGGGAAAATTTTAAATAGTTTAGATTTTATTTTAAAAGAATAACTTCAAATTTTGATGATTTCAAAATGTGTGGAAAAAGAATATGAAAGATTTTGATAAATTTTTTTTTTATTTTCAGGATTTAAAATTTTTTTAGGAAAACTGAATTTTGCAGGGTGTCAAAAGAATGAAAAAAATGTTCTTAAGATTCATAGGAAAATTTTCAATGATTGTTTTGTAATGAATTCTGTGAAAAAATTGAAAAAAAATACAAAACATTTTTAATTATCTCCTAAAATGTTTAAAAAGAGTGTAAAAGATTTTAAAGCAAAATTTTGCAATTTTACCATATTACATAATTTTAAAAAAATTAAAATGATTTTTTATTTCAAAAAATCAATTTTAAGAGATTATTTCAAAAGATTTCTAAAATTGTAAAAAAAAGAATTTGAAAGATTTTAAGGCATTTTTTTTATTTTGCAGAATTAAAAAAAAATCAAGAAAAATTTGAATCACTTTTAAAGATTAAAAGTCTTAGAAGGTCTGAAAAGATTAAAAAAGAATCGAGTAAATTCAAGAAATCTTTAGAAGAATTGAAGAGATTCAAAAAGAATTTTAAACTTTAAGAAGATTAAAAGACAATTTTTTTTACATTTTCAATGATTTTTCAAAATTTTAAGAAAAATTCGTGTCAGTTAAAAATATTTTTAGGACTTTAAAACGTTTAAGTAAATTCGAAATATTTAAAAACTTGGAAACATTTCCGAAAATTTATCAAATATTTCTTGATTTCTTCCAAACTTCTAAAAGTCCTAAAATTCTTAAAAAACTTCTAGATTCTTTTTTAACACGTCTGAAATATTAAAAAATCTATTTTAATTTTCTTGGAAATCTGGTAAAAATTATATTTATATAAATTTAAAAACAAACTCATAATTCTTATTTTCTTGTTCTCAATTTTCAAAATTTAATTTTAGCCCGAATTTAAGCGTCCAAAACATTTTAACAAATAGTTATTTGAAATTTTTATATTGTATTATCATTAATATTATTTTGTATTCTTTATGGCATTGAAAAAATGTTTTAAGTTGGTGAATTTCAACTAGTACTTACATTAAGTAACTTCTATATTTGTATGACTAAAAAAACATTGGAAAAGCATTCAGTGCTACATCAAAATATTCTTTTATTTATTTCTAAACAATACTTCATCTTAAAAAAACTTTTCTTCTTATTTAGAAAACATCTATTATGTTCTTAAACACAATACAAAAAATTTTACGTAACGGCGATCAGGAAGGAGGGGGGGATCTAAAGAAATGTTACGGTTCGTTACATGGGGAGGGGTAAAAAAGGTAGAAAATAATGTTACGTAATATGTGAACGCTCCCTATATAATACTTAAATAATCCAAATTTATTGTCACATGTAAATTGTTAAATTGTAATTACTTGAAATAAAGAAATCGGAATACGTAAAAAATACGCAAGTCAATTATAAGTAACGTTTCTTTCAATCTTTGTAAATATCTGAACGATTAAAAATGGCACTATTCATATGGAAAATTAAATCACTGTTTTTTTATTTTTTGAAAGTAACTTTATAAAAGCATAAGTAATTCCTTAATGATAAAAGTTTATAGATATTTAATTAACATTTTTAATTCAGTAAGCTGTAAATCTAACTAATCACCGAATATTGGTAA
>JAUELO010000031.1:2429970-2441839 GCA_032357855.1 Amphibolips quercusostensackenii | reverse complement strand
AACTCTCAGTTTAAAAAATTAATTTTAAAAAAGCGAATTTCTGCCAAAATAATGAAATTTTGAACTGAAAAAAAATCAATTTTAACTAGGAATGAAATAATTAAATTTTCATCTAAAAAAATTAATTATGAGCCGAGAAAGAAAGATTAAAAAATTAACTTCACCGTTTTAGTTGAGAATTCATTACTTTAGTTTGAAATTTAACTATTTGATTTTTGGTTGAAAATTGATATTTTTTAGTTCAAAATTCAACTATTTGATTTAAAATTTCTCTACTTCAGTTGGAAATTCAACTATTTGGTTAAAAATTCAATATTTTTACTTGAAAAGTAAGAAATTGGAAGCATTTTAAATTGAATTTAATATAGTTTTAACATTATTTTAACTTGAATATGCATTGAATTAGAAATATAGGAACATAAAAAAAATATTATTTTAATTATTCATATTCGTGGACTTTAAGTACAAGTTCAAGAATCTATTTTTTTTGTATTATCTATTTCAAACCTTTCTAAATTAAATACACAAGGACTCCAATATAGGAGCATTTTCGGGGGTCGCTTTGCTCTGGCCTTGCTTGTAAATTAGATTTTTGAAACGCTAACAGTCAGGGACGTATGAGCCATTTGTGTTTGATTTTTCTACGTAGTAAAAAATATTTTTTAAGTGTTTTTAAGTGTTTTATATACTCAAAACTTGGAAAATCTGAATTAAAAGTATAAAGTCAAATTTTTCACAAAAGACTTGATTCTTTAACTGAAAAAAAGGAATTTATAAGAAAAAGTTAAATTTTCAACGAAATAGTTTAAATTACAAAAATGAATTTTTGACAGTGTAGTTCAATTTTCAACAAAGTAGTTCAATTTTGGACCATAAACATGAATTATCAACCAAATATTAAGTTAAATTTGCAGCCAAAAAGACGAATTGTGTACAAGACAGTTGAATTTACAACCCGGAAATATGCTTTCACATAAAAAAAGTTAATGTTATAATTTTCTACAAAATATTTAGAGTTTTAAACAATTTAATTTTTTATCAAAACATTAAATTCTCAGCTAAATATTGGCATTTTTATTTTATAAAAAACAACAATTTTTTAAATTTTCAATCAGAAAGGTAATTTGCAACTAAAAAATTGAATTTCAACGAAATTTTATAAAAGATAAAATTTCTTTCGAAAGGGGTGCGTTTTAATACCAAAAACACGAATTTTCAACACAGGAATGAAATAGTCAAATTTTCATGTGGGTACTGCCCGTTTTTATTGCTCCGCTGCTGGTGGCGACGCATTGTCGACATTGCCTGCTTGCTGCAAAACTGTGACAGCGGTCCTCTAATATAATTTTTTTTCGAAAAAATTTGGAGAAATATGCCTCAAAATGTGGAGAGAAAACGTTTTCCAATGCATTTTTGAACCATCCTAGTATCTATTTACCTCTAAAAGACAGGGAGTTTCTAAACAACTTGAAAAACCTGGAAATGTCAAGGAACTTTTTTGAGCGTGCTGTTAAATCAAAACAAAAATTATAATATGAAATAAAATAAAAAAGTTTTTTTGTTAAATTTGTAAACGTAAGTGGATTTACACTGATTGAAGTCCAACTTCTTTTCATCATTCTCACTAATCTCAGGAAAATATCTTTTATTCAAAATATGAATATATTATATATTCACTGAAGTGTAAGTATCAAGATAAAATAAAAATTTGTATTAATTATTAATATAATTCATGGACATTAGAAGCAAATTTAAGAAATGAATTATAACGTGTTCAGTATTATTTATTTCATTATTAGATGTTGATAATTAATATATTTAAGAATATTTTGTAATCATTTGTCAAAGCTTCCTAAGTTAAATATATTGCTTAAATTCCAGAAACGTGTACCATTAAGAAACTACTTTTTCTTTCGTAAACTTACTTTCACAAATGAAAAAATAGCAGTTATTCAGTTTTACATATGAATAGTACCATTTTTACAGAATTAGATATTTAAAAGGACTGGAAAACCCTTATTTATAATAAACTCGCGAAATTGTCTGCATTCGTATATTATATTCGTATACGTTATAAAAAAATATCATTTTTAAACATTTGGAAATTGTATTAAAAATATAGCATCCATTTGAAAATTAAAAAAAAAATATCAATGTACCCAAGCATTATACCTGGAAAAATCTGGAATTGACGGGGATATTTTTTTCATCATTTGAGTAGGTACCCTGTGTTAGTTGAATAATAATAATAATAATAATAATAATAATAATGTATTTGAACTTCATAGTAAATAAAAAGAAATTTGTATCCGCCAGTCGAAAGCAAAAAATGTTTCATCTTCAATATAATTTCTGAATTGAGAAGGGACAATTTATTGATTCTATTTTTTTTTACTTTAGCGATGGTTCCAATCAACTTCTGGCGGGATGCTTGCGGGACTTTCGTAACAAACCCTTCCCTACTCGATCAAGGATTGAATATTATCAAAATACTTTGACGGTTCGTGACGTATTATTTTATTTTATAAAAGAATTAGATATCTTTGCAATTATTATTTTTTTAATTGTGATCGATTTACAGGTTCTTTTCCACAATGGAATGACGAACAATGAACACGATTATGAAGTTTGTCTGCGTGCTGAGAACGTTTACCTACCTAAAAATGGATATTTCGGTGTCTCTGCTGCCACCGGTAATTTTAAACAAAAATTAATGAGTTATTTTCCAATAATAATTAGGAAGAATCAGATTCTATTGTTTTATAATTATTTACAGGTGGATTGGCCGATGATCACGACGTTTTACACTTTTTAACGACATCACTTCATGTTCCTGGTCAAATGACTCAAGATACACAAAAAGTTTCAAGTGATGAGGAAGCTAAATTGAGTCAAGAGTACCAGGACTATCAGAAAAAATTGGATCAGCAAAAGGAAGAATATCACAAGTAATAAATCATTATCTTTGAAGTATTTAATTATTGTACTCTATAAATCCGTACATTTTTTTCGATGAAGATGTAAAAAATATGACTAAAAGAAAATTTATTTCATAAACTTACAGGGATCATCCAGAAGAAAAGAAAGATGAATACGACGAATGGTTCGAGTCAGACAATACCAGAGAGTTGCGTCAAATATTTGCGGGCCAGGGTCAAATGTTTGACGTGATGCGTGAAATGCACAGAAAACTTGATGAAATTGTCGGAAGACAAGAAAGAACTTTGAGTATGATGTCTCAAATTCAAGTCGGTGGTAAGTCCAGAAAATCTTTTTGTACATATTATTTAATTGTACTCTATTATTTTTATTTTTAAATTGAAGTACTACTTAAGACCATGTAATACTTGTACCATTCCTATCTTATCGACATTTTGTTTGCTACAACTCATGTCCAAATTTTCCAAAATAATATTATTTTGTATTTTCAGAAATTTAGGACAATACAAACTTTCCTTAGTGCCTTTTATTTAATTTTTTAATTTTTTAACTCGATCTCTCAATTCCCTTGGACATTAGTTGTTGCGAAAAAAATGTCAGTAAAGTAGATATCAGATAACAGATTTCACAGCCCAAAATGTTCTTAAGACAGAGAAAAAAGAGTGACTTTTCACGAAAATAGAAAAATCAAAGATGAATACATGTTTTAAGTAAAATTATTGTAGGTATATTAAATTCAATATATAACGCATTTTCAACAATATAGTTAATTTTTCAAACAAAAAGATGAATTTTAAACTGTAGAGATGGTTCTTGAACCAAAAAAATTAATTTGTAATAAAATAGTTGATCTTTCAACCAAGCATAGTTGAATTTTCAAATAAAAATATGAATTTTCAACCAAGTCGATTAATTCAAAGTGATAAATTAATATTTTTAACTGTAAATGACAAATAAAAAAGGTTTGAATTAAAAAAAAATCAATTTTAAACTAATAAGATTTTTTTTTTTGTTAACGAAAGAGATGCATTTGTAACTAAAATGATGAATCTTTAACCAATAAAATAAATTTTTAACACAGTGGTTCCACTTTCGACCAAGTATAGCTGAATTTTTTTGACAAAAAATGTGAATTTTTAGCCGAAAAGGAAATTTCAACAAAAAAGTTCATTTTCAACCAAAAAAGATGAATTTTCCAAAAAAATTTATTTTCAACCAAATGATCGACTTTTTTACCAAGAAGAATTAAGTTTCAACTAAAAATAGTTGTATTTTCTTATTGGATTCTATTAATTCAGTTCGAATTTAAGCGAAAAATAGAGAAAAAGGAGAAGTTTTTTGAAAACAGGGGAAAAAGGTGAATTCTATTTAAAAAAACGGAAAAAAAAGAAAACAGGGTGAAGACTGTGAAGTCTGAAGTAAGTATTACATGGCCGTAATGAAAATTTATTTTCCAGGTGTTCAAGTTCCTAGTGGACAACATGGTCAACCTCCTCAACTTATAGATACAATTAGAAGACAAGAAGTCGATGCCGTACTGAATAATCAAAACTTAATTATAAATACAGCTCGAGAGATTAAATCTTACTTGGGAGAAGTTAGTTCCAAGGCGGACAATATTATTACTAATCAAGCTCGTGCCCCAACTGCACAGGTAATTCTTATTTGTATCATGAAGTTCAAAAGTAAAATAAATTATTTGGTAAGAGAGCGTCCATTAATTAAGGACGATTAATGAAATTTTAGGAACCCTCTCCTATTGTAAGGACTCGTAAGATTTTCGTGACCCTCCCCTTCTTACGTAAAATTCTATATTTTTTACTCAACATATAAAGAATATATTAATTATTTTCACTGTAAAAGAGATTAAAAAAAAGTCTGGAAATGATTAAGGTGAATCACAAATTTCAAAGAATTTCAAGAGGTTTTGAAACATTTTAAATGAAGTCTCGAGATTCCAAAGGATTTCAAGAGATGCCTTAGTATTTTCACAAATTTTGAAGTATGTTATAAGATTTCAAAAGATTTCACGTGACTTCAACATATCTGAAAAGATTTTAAAGTATTTATAGGAATTTTAAGAGGTTAAATGGGTTTCGATGATTTCACGGAATTTTAAAGGATTTTAAGAAATTTCGAAACATTCCAAAGTATATCCACAGATTTTAGAGGATTTCGTAAGATTTTAACAGATTTAACGGGATTCTAAAGGATTTCTGAATATCGTTAAGCATCTTAAATGATTTCGAGGAATTTTAATGGCTTTTGAAAGATTTTAATGGAATTTCATAGATTTTAAGGGATTTCAAAACATTCGGAAAAATTTCCACGGTTTTGAAATATTTTAACGATTTTTAAATGGATTTCAAGTAAATCAAGGGATTTGTAAAATTTCGAAGAATTTCACGGAATTTCCAGAATATGAACCGATTTTTTAAGGCAGGGTATCCAGCGACCTTGAAAACCTTGAAAACCTGGAATTCTCCTTGAACTTTTTTAAAACCTTTTAAACCTTTGAAATCTTCTTGAATTTCTTACGAGAACCTTGAATTTTTACATTTTGTTGTTGTTTTTAAAACAGTAGTTTTATTGAAATGTTTTTGAGTGCGCCCTAGATTTCAAAAGGTTACAAAATATTTCTAAAGATTTAAAAATATTTACAAAATTTTAAAATATTTTTAATATTTTTGGCAGTTCAAAAAGATTTCACGGATGACAACGATTTAAAAAAGGCGTGCTTACCAGATTTGAATAAAGATTTCACAAACATTTCAAAACTTTCAAAAGATTTAAAGGATTTTAAAAAGGGTATAGTGAACCATAATTCTAAGATTTTAAACATTTCAAAGGTTTTAAATAATTTCAAAATTTGTTAAGAAATATCAAAAGATTTCACAAATGTTTAAAAGATTTAATAAAAAATTCATAAAGATTTCAAAACATTTCAAAGATTTTAAACGATTTCAAATTTGCGTAGACGATTTCATAAGATATCACAAAGATTTTAAATATTCCACTCATTTTAAACGAATGTAAAAGATTTCAGAAAGACTTCACAAATATTTTAAGGCTTCACAAGATCTGCAAAAGAGTACAAGAATTTTAAAGATTTCAAAAAGGTTACCGTACACCAGATTTCAAGTATTTCAAAAATTTCAAAGATTTTAAATGTTTAAAAAATTTTTAAGAAAGTTTCAAAAGATTTAACAAATATTTTTAATATTCGAGTGATTTCAAACGATTACAAAAGACTTCACAAATGGTTCAAAGAATTCATAAGGATTTTAAAAGCTTTAAAAAATTTCGAAGATTTCAAGAATTTCAAAGATTTTAAGATTTTACCAGATTTTAAAATATTTCAAAGATTTTAAACGAATCCAATTTTTTTTAGGAGAATTGTAAAGATTTCACAGATATTTAAAAGGTTTCAGAAAAGGTCCAGTACACCAGATTTCAAAGATTTCAAAACATATAAAAGATTTTAAAACATATCAAAGATTTCAAAAAGGGTACAGTTAACTAGATTTTAAAGGTTTCAAAACATTTCAAAGATTTTAAATTATTTCCAAATTTTTTAGAAGATTTCGCACAGATTAAAAAATTTTTAATTACTTCTAACGAATACAAAATATTTCACGAATATGCAAAAGATGTCATAAAAATTGGATTAATATTTGAAAAAAAGTACAAGAATTTTTAAGATAAAAAGAACAAGAACAAAAAATATTTCAAAGATTTTAAACGATATGCAAATTTGTTATAAGATTTTAAAATATTACACAAAGATTGTAAATATTTTAATGATTTCAAATATATACAAAGATTCCAAAGATTTCAAGTTTTTTGAATTCTAAACAAAAAAATCAAACTTTAACCAAAAATAGTTGTATTTTCAGCAAAATAGTTGAATTTTTAACAGAATACTGGAATTTTCAATTATAAAAATCAAAGTTCAAACAAATTGTCGAATTTTGAAACAAAAAACATTAAGCTTTAACCGAGAACAGAGCTGATTTTTTATCATGAAAAGTTGAATTTTTAACATAAAGCTGAATCCTCAAGAAAAATAAAATAGCTCATATTTCAACAACAAAAAAAACGAATTTTTAAGAAAATAGTTAAATTTTTAGTCGAAGAGTTAAACGTTGAAAAAAATTAAATTTTCAAGAAAATAATTGCATTTTTAACAAAATAGTTGTACTTTTAAGCTAGTTTTTATTTTTCAAGTAAAAAGATGAATTTTCAGCGAAAACTCAACAATACAGTTTAATTTTCAAACAGAGATGAACTTTCTACAAAACAGTTGAAATTTCAAGCCGCAAATATTAATTTTTTACCAGAAAAATGAATTTTCAACGGAATTAATTAATTTTCAATTAAAGAAATGAATTTTCAATTAAAATTATGAATCTTTAACGAAAAAAAAATGTTAACAAAGTAGTTCAACTTTAAAACAGAAGTTAAATTTTCTAACCAAACAGACGAGTATTCAACAAATAAAGATTTTTCAGTAAAGAAAATATCATCCAAATTGTTAAACTGAAGCCAAAAGACGAATCTTTTGTAAAACATTTGCATTTTAAACCCTAAAATGTACATTTTTGACAAAAAAGTTCATTTGTCACCAAACATTCACAGTTTCAACCATAAAGATGAAATTTCAACCAAACAGATTATTTTTTTACCAATAAAGCCAAGTTTTTAATGAAAAAGCTCAATTTAGAAAAAAAGTTACATTTCTAGATACAAAATTAACTTTTAGTTAAAAAAAAATTTCAACAAAATAGTTACATTTTCAACCAAATAGACGAATTTTCAATAAAAAAAGTGAATTTTCTACAAGGAAAGATTTTTCAGTCAATAGAGAAAAAAAATTTCAACCAATTTATTGAATTTTTAAGCCAAAAGACAAATTCTTTATAAAACATTCGAATTTTAAACCGGAAAATGTGAATTTTCAACCAAATAGTTGAATTTTTTACCTAAGTAATAAAATTATCAACTCAAAAAAGAAAAATTTTTAACAAAACAGTTCACTTTTTCAACTTTACACGGTGACTTTGTGAAGCTTTTCGCCTGGGGTGATTGCTAGAAAGATTGATCAGCGACGTGGGTCGAAGCACTGTTGTGGAACGAACTTATTGTTCAAATAAGCAACACGGGAAAAGTTTTAAGATGATAAAATTTTTTTCTTAAGATTCTAGGAAAAGTTTCAATTGATTTTCATTTCGAAAAATTAATTTAAGAAAATATTTAAAAAGATTTGAAAACATTTTAAATGATTTTCCAAAATTAAGTAGAAGGAAGATTTGTAAATATACTAAAATAATTTTATTCTTAAAACTATTTTTAAAAAAATGTTAAATAAAATGTAGATTTTGGAAGATTTCGAACCTTAAACTTTATGAAAAAGTATTTTGAAAGGTTTCTAGAGAGAAAAAATGTTTTCAGATTTCTGGGAAAAATCATTTTTTTTATTTCACAAAATTTTTGTCCAGAGAATATTTAAAAAGATTTCAAACCAGTCCAAAAGATTATCACGATTTAAAAAAATGAATATGCAAGATTTTAATACAATTTTTTTATTTTGCAGAATTTTTGAAAAGTTAGGAAAAATTTGAATCACTTTAAAAGATATTAGGAAGTTTTTAAAAAATTTCAAAAAAACGTTTCATTTAAGATTTAAAAAGATTTTAAAAAATTACACAAAGATTTCAAGGATTTTAAAGATTTTACAAAAGCTTTGAAAAATTCCAAAAGAGTTCTGAAAGATTTCACAGAAATTTCAAGCTTTTTAAAAGACCTTGAGTTTTTTAAAGATATTTCTACAGTTTTTAAAGGTTTTCAAGATATTTCCAGGAAGCTCAATCGTTTTAAAGGGATTCTAAGAGATTATGTACAATATCCATGTAATTCATATGATTTGAAAAACAACATCATATAACATTTTTTTAAATATTAACAAATTTTCTTTTAAATTGTCAGGATTCCAAATTTTTTCAAAGATTTTTTAGGATTCCGCGAGTTTCCATTAAAGGTGCACACCACATTTTAAGAATGGTTCAACTCCTTAAATCTATATTTATTGGAAGTTTATAATATGAAATGTTACATAATAAAATAGTAATAAAACAAATAATGATATATTATGTATAATAGTACTTCTTTATTTAAGTTTTGGTGTAAAGAATTTTTTTAAATATTAGCAATTTTAGAAATTTATAACATTTTTCTTGGATTGTTTCTTTTCCTACTTGGAAATTGTAATAATCTAAAAAGATTTATTCGGAATCAACTACAAATATAAAGAGTAATTAGAAAAAGTAAACTTACGTAAGAAATGCTTTGGGCCCCTTTCTCCCCCCCACACACACTTTTTAGTGTGTAAATAATAAGCGCTCCCTAACTCGTTCAATGAAATTCAATTTAAAAATACTTTAAATTAGGTAGCAATTCGTTATAAGTTTTAAAATTTCACAAATTTTCTTTTTCAGGTCCAACCAATGGGTTACGATTATCACTCATTGATCGCAGAAATGCGCGATGGGCTCAATGAACTGAAAAGAGACAAAAAAGAACAAAAAGTAGACACAGTAGGCAGTTGCCCTACTCAAAATTGTCTTACGACGACAATGTTTTTGTTGTTCGTAGCAATACAAATGGTCATTCTTTTGGGATATAGTTTGTACAAGTAAGTCTATTTTTTTATACGCTCTTTTCTTTTCTAAGTGATTATTTTGAGTGATTTGACTGGCGAATTTCGTATCTTATAATTGTGCGCTTAAAAAAAATATTCGTTACATAAGTTTTTAGATTTCATCGAGAATTTCGTTAAATTAATTTTATCTATTTTGTGCACATTTTACTCTAGACGCATTATTTGAAAACAAATTAATTGTTCGTAGCTTCCAAATTATTTTAAAATTTTTATTATTTCGAATTGAAGTTCAATTTTAACTGTTTCAAATTTGAATTAGCACAATTGATGACTTAAATTTGGAATTACAATCGCTTTTTTTGCAGACTTCAAACAAGTTTTTTTCAATTCAAACCACTTCAAACAGGAACAATCAATATGGAATAGTTTATTGAAATTTACATTGTTCAACTTTAAGGATGTTCTAAGTTGCAGTTATTTGCATGCTTATTTTTTTCCTTCCATTTTAGATAAAAGTCGAAATTTTAATTCAATTTTGATTAACGATGGCTCATTTTATTCCTTAAAAGATTAAAAAAATTTATTATTACATTTCTATGGAAATTATTTTATTTAGGAATTATGCGTGCAGTGATTCTTAGTTATTCAATTTGCGAATTAAACTATTCCCTTAATAATATTAACTAAATATGCATATACAAATATGATTATATATATATATATATTAAAAAGAATGATGAAGTCAACTATATTTTTATTATTTACACTTAGATTTCTCTTCTAAAATTCGCTGTATTTGCAAAAATGGTACAATTATTAATTTTTAATGCTTGAAAATGTTTAACTCTTCTGTTTTTGAACACTTCTAGTTTTAAATGGGTTATTTCGTACTTCCTATCTTTTAAATTAAAAACTGCTTGATGTCAAATGCTTCTATCTAAAATCGTACTTTTTAAAAACATTAATTTATAAATCATGGTAGGTAATTCAGTATTTTCCAATTTTTAATTTTTCAGTATTTTTAAAGGCTTTCGTTTATAAAGTATTCATATTTGAAGATTTGTTATTTAAAACATATTAGTTTGACATTGAAAAATGCATTTTAAAGTTGTTTGACTTATGAAGGCTTTGAGTAATTTTCAACTCCTAAAGTTGGAAAATATGGAGTTTCAAATGCTTGCATTTAAAACTGTTCAATTTCGAGTGGAATTAAAACTATGTTAAATAAATTTTGTTGAATTTATTCATTATAAAATAAGAAATACTTCAAACGATTACAAAGTTTTATTTTTATGCATTAAGACGTTCTTTTTGGAAAGTCGCTATTCAAATCACCGAAAAAGAAAGCTTTGAAAGTTCTCAAATAAGTTTTTTAGTGTTCAAAACATTATTTTTGACCATTTTTTTTCAGAGATAATAAAGAAGCGCAGGCTAAGAAATTTTACTAGAAGCAGTGAATCGTTTCTTTGGAATGAAAGTGTGAGTGGTGAGAACTTAATTTAAGTACGAACTTAAACTGAACTTTTATATCGAACAAGGGGACACTTTTAGTCTTCTTAAATGTACTCTCATAGGAATCAAAAACTTAGTGGATCGTTTCGTAATTCCAAACTCAGGTGGCCCTTTTTCATGAAGTGAGTTTTTCTTCCGCATTATCCACGTTCCGAAAGTTAAATGGAGGTCATAAAAACCGATATTTCCTCTTTGAATGAAGTGAAATGAGATGGAATCTTAATTTTAATACCCAATTTATATGTTCAATTATACCGAAAGTTTGGTTTTTATCAATTCCAGTCTATGAATTTTAACGCAACACTTTTCGCACATCAATTTCTTCCTTGAAAATAAGTGTTAGCTTTTTTGCGTGAAAAGTGAAACTTTAAAAGGGAACTAAATGCAGTAAAAAGTTTTTTCAGGCGCTCAAAAATCGCTTGGGATTTGTAACTTTTATACATTTTGGGAAGTGCGATATATTTTTTTACTCTTGGTCGAGTGGTTTTGTACGTCCTTTCGTTATAGTTGTGTTTACCAGTTTTTTTTTTTAATTAAAAAAAAACTTATTACTTATCAGTCACCCTCATATCGTTAATCTCGTCTATCTCTGGAATTTATTACGCTAAGTTTTTCTTGTGTATGTTCCAAGATTTATGGCACGAGAGACGTTGAATGAGTTTGAGCTTGGTGGTTTTTCTGTATTCTAGTCGGTTGAGATTGAATAAAATTGGATTAAATAATTGATTATCCGATTAGAAGCCTTGCTCGAACTCTAAA
>JAUELO010000031.1:2387127-2397394 GCA_032357855.1 Amphibolips quercusostensackenii | reverse complement strand
TTTAGTTTCCCTTTCCTCCCTATTAGAAATTTAGATTTGAAAATATTTTTTACTACGCAGAAAAATCCACCGGAAATGGTTCACCATACGCCCCTGTCTGTTTACTTTTCGGTAGGCCTCTCTAGTTCTTTGCGCCAGCCCCAAATCCGGTCTAACAGTCAGGTTCGACTTTAGTTGAATTTTCAACCTAAAAATATGCATTTTTAACTAAATAGTTCAATTTTCAACAACGTAATTGAGTTTTTAAGTAAATACTTGAATTTTCGATGGATAAAAATGAATTTTCAACCAAATGGTCAAATTTTTAAACAAGAGAAGAGACTAAACTTTAACCAAAAACAATTGCATTTACACACATTTATTTGTCTGCGAATGTTTCATACTCCATTGTCTGACAAATAAAAGATTCCATTCAAATATTCATAAGCGGTATCTCACTGTTGTCATAGGTAATAATTGCTATAGATAAAATTGAAAGTGATCGTTGGCATCGTTTTTTCAGGTAAAATTTATTTAAGAAGTGAGAGCGAAAACATTTTTAACATTCAACGTGGCAGTAGTCCCAAATCTATTGGAGCTAAAAAACAAGATCTCTGAGAATGCTTGCCGATATTTTGAAAATATGAAGAAAATTGATACATCTGCGAATTCACTAATTCTGTTAAATGCTGATACGCTCAAATACGGTGCAGGTATTACTTTTGAAATTATCATGAACGAGGATCCGAAAATTTTGTGCAGTTTTGGAATATATGTTCATCAGATGTATTACATCAGTATTAACTCTAATTTTAAGACAAATGTGCCAGATACTTTTAAATATAAATTAAGTTTGCATCACATGAACTCACAACTGAAATATAACTTCTTAGAAGCTTTGAGCGTAAAGAATATTTAGAAAAATCAACTTTTAATTTTATGCAGCCGTTGAAAATATTCACTTAGTATGGCCGAACCAACCGAACAATTTTGTTCCAGGAAAACGTAGTTAACGAACATTTCTGTCTGCATTATCAGATTATAGAAAATATATATTATAATACCCTTGCTAGTGAAAATCTCCCAGAATAAAATGATTCAACAGTTTTACTCACTGTACGAAAACAAAACGATTACCGATTTCAAGATTATTTGTAGAGATAATCAGGAATTCCTCGCGCATAAAGTAGTACTTTGGCTAGATCGCCCGTTTTTGAAGCTATGTTTAAACATAAATTCAAAGAATCTCAGAAAAACGAAGTGGAAATAAGTGACTTTCAGCCAGACATTGTAGAACTAATGCTGCGTTACATTTACACCAAAAATATAGAGAATTTAAAAGAAGAGAATGTAGAAGTGCTGCTTGCGATAGTAGATAAATACAAGTCAAAGTAAGTAAATCTGTAAATAACAATGTTAATGCACTAGATGCGTTCTTAATTGCTTAAAATCATAATGTTGCGGAATTTGAAGAAATGGCCGTAGAGTTAATAAAAAATAACCAACTTAATCTTCAAGGCTGTAACTCTGGTAAAATAAACATATGTTTACCTTTTTACATTTTTTATACATATAAAGGATACCTTTTTCACAATAATAAAACATACCTCAATTTAATTATATTGTTTTTTTTGCAACACACCTCACGATTATCTCTTACATTTTTTGCAATTTTTGTGCTTCATCCTTTAGAGCCTGCGGTAGCAGATTTGCTATCGTTCGATGAATTAATATTTTTGAAATAACTTTGAATTGTATTTCTAAAATTCTGAAAGGTTTTTGAAATCAAAATTCAGTAAAAAGTCTATTTTGGTAGCTGGATTAAAATTTATAAAGTGAATTTTATAAAAGTGACATTTTGAAAAAAGATACTCTTTTTTGCCACTGTTAAAAATACTTCATACTATACAAATGTATGAAGCAAATGTGAACCACTGCTACATAATTTCAAGATACAATAGTTTGGTAAATTTATCATGAAAGTTGATTAATTTTCACATAAAGTTGAAAACATTGTTGAAAACAATTAAAAACA
The DNA here is from genome assembly GCA_032357855.1 of Amphibolips quercusostensackenii. Classification (NCBI taxonomy): domain Eukaryota; kingdom Metazoa; phylum Arthropoda; class Insecta; order Hymenoptera; family Cynipidae; genus Amphibolips; species Amphibolips quercusostensackenii. Next base: position 2,395,380 of record JAUELO010000031.1, on the reverse strand, counting down.
TTTTTTACACGTTTGCGTGGATTGTATGTTTCAGGCAAGAGGTAGCGTAAATATGTACACTGCATGACTTTTATATGATAAAATAAGCTTTTAAAGAAGCCCTCATTGAACATCCTACGATCGATAGTTTATGAGATATGAATTTGTTAATTAAGGGTGCGCCGCGTCGCTGAGTACGAGACGTATGTCATGAATTTTCATTGTTATGAAAAATATATTCATATCCATTTTTTTCATAGATGCATCAAGTAGAGTGTCTGCTAACTAGGAGAAGATTTTTTTCTATTAATAATAAAAAATTAGCAGGGTGGGGGATGAGTAAATTTTTTTTGTTTAAACATTAATTTTTTTAGAGATTAGACTTCTACTACTTCTTGAGAGTTTTTATATTGTGAATCTGCTAAGCAGCTCAAGAATGTTTTTTTAAGAAACAGTCTTTGTGGAATTAAAAAAAAAATCTGCAGCAACAATTTGTTATACACAATTTTTTTTATACTTACACCATTTCCATGCAAATTTTTTCATAATAGCGCTATATAATGATAAAAATTGCCAAAAAAATATGGAATATAATGTTTAGCTTGTAATAGATGAAAACTTTAATATGTTTTTGGCTACTGATTGTTTAAAATTAAATTTTCTTTCTTCGTGTAATTTGAATAGAACAGTAGAAACATATTGACCTTATTTTATTCTCATATTTCTAAATGAAAGCATTTAAAATGTTTGGACTTTACTAAAAAGTGCTTCGTTTTTTTTTGCGATTTTTGGCGCGCCCATTTGCCCTCGTCGTATACGGGATTTCCCATGATGACTCATGGCGTAGAGTCAACATCGGTATGTGTCGATTCCTGTTTGAAACCAATCGAAACAGTGTTGCAAATTAGAGAAAAATATTGTGGACTGTATGTATATAGTACTTTCGACCGGAAAGATAAAAACTCTGGAACAAAGTCCGATTCGCCAAAAGCCGAAAAAACGTGTAGTGTTAACATTAAAAATTAATAATTCTGTTTTTGGAACATTTGCATGAAGGTACGTGATGTATCAATTTTATGAAAAAAAAACAATGATATCTACATAAATTCGATAATTTACAAGTATTTTTCATGATGAGGAACTTATTTTGACATTCTTACGTACTCGCATTGTGACAGGAAAATGAGGTTATGTCATTCCAAGTCATTGACAATCTATCCCACGTATGACTTGTTGCGCTTGTTGCACTATATTCAGGCGAAAAAGACATATAATAAAAAAACTTTATTTAAAAACATTATGCAAAAAATGTTTTTTTAAAATGATTAAAATTGAAGAAATATTCAATAAAAAAATGCAAAATTACAAAAAACAAGTAACTATTTTTATATTTAGTGTTATTATTTGGAAAGTGCGTTTTTCACTGAATTTGGTTGGAATCAAATTTCGAAAACACTTAATGTTTTGTGTAAACAAATTTTTTTGGTCATTATTTATGTCTCTGCAACAATTAATTGTTTTAATCAACTTTAGAAATAAAATTTTATGTTTTCTTCATTTACATCACCATAAAAATATTAAATGAAAATTTTTTAATATCAAATTATATTCAACGAATCAACAAAATTTTGTGGTACAAATATTTCAGAAATAAATCACTGATAGGGGCCCATATTCGAGGCCGAAACGTCTGATAAATTGATTTCAATTTTTTTGTAACCCTAAAGCCAATTTCTCCATCAAAATCAGAATATTATTTATTGTTAAAATTATAATATTAAGACATTGTAAAGAAAATTTTTTATTGTATAAACAGAGTGATTTCGATCAACTGGGGTATTTAAAAAACGTATATAATATAAATTTAATTTAATATAAAAAACCTGATTCAGACAAATCGTCATTGAAAAAAAAATTAACTATACTTTCTACCTTTAAGTTACTTGTCATGCCAAAAATAAAGTCTGAACAAAATAGATTTTCTATGATTTTAAGAATTTAAATAATATTACTGATAATGTGATTTTAAATAGAAAACATTGTTTTTAATGAAAAGATTTTACAACTTGCAAAAAACATTTATTTTAACAATGTTTTTTGCAATTGAATTTCAATTACTACCGCTTTTAAGCGCCAGTAAAGTATCACGAAATATACTGTGGACATCAATTGTCATATAAAAATTGTTTTTTTCTTCATATTCCTTAAATTATATTGCCAATAATTTTAAATTATTTCTTTATCAACTTTACGAAGAATATGAAATGACAAATTTTAATTGCTAAACTTCACTGGTAACATCACTCAACAATAATTAAGATGAAAATTATTTCTTCTGGCTCTTAAAAATCCACACTGAGCATTTGTTTACAAAATAAGCAAATGATTGAATAATTTTTTAAAAGTTTTTAATTAATAAAATATCGGCGATTTTTCTGAAACTATTAAAAGTCGATATTCTGGAAAACCCCTTTATTTATTTTTTCCCATTTTTTTACAATTTCTGTTTTTTTTTAAGGAAAATATCGTAGCAGCCGTATGCGGGCTAAGCCATTTTTGAAGCCGAGAGATTTTTTTTCCTAAAAATATTATTTTTAATTTTTTAACGTAAATGATGCATGATATGGCAAAAAAAGAAAGAGGTATTTTTCATAGAATTTTTTGATACGTTCAGACTTTCATTTTAACATTTTTTTCGTCTCTGTCGGGATTAGCGAAAAAACTGAGGAAATTCGATTTTATGAAAAAATTCTTCTTAATTGCGTAAAATATCAGTGGGTTCTTTGATAAAATCGACTTTTCATATTTTGAGAAAAATCGTTGCCATTTTATTCATTTTAAACCTTTTTTACAATTTCTGGCAGATTTCGATGAAACATAATAAATATTATTAGAATCAGGAAGGAAACGATAAATATCCTAATTAAGTAAAAAGTTATAGAGGTTTAAAAGAAGTTTGGGGGTTTTTAAAAAACAAAGCACAATAAAACTCAAATACACATAACTTCGTAAAAAATTTTATTTTCAAAAATCGAAAAAATATATATGTTTTTAAAACTTTTGAATTATATTTAAAATGCCTATAAATTATACGCTTCACCTGCACAAATCTTTTAAATTTTAAAATATTCATTTTAACCATAAAATTCACTCGTCCAATACTAAAGTTTAACCAAGTTTCATAAAAATCGCTAGAATCTCCAGCAACTTTTTTTTGAAAGTTTTATACCCTTGGTTTTAATTAATAGATTTAACTTTTTTATGTCCGAAATATGTTGTAATAACATATGTAAGGTATATTCAGAGCTTGGTATGAACAAAATTGTTTAATTTAATGTGATTTTTATTCAAAGACGTCATTTCTTTTAAATTAAAAAAATCTTTTTCAGGCATTTTTTAAATATGAAATTACATTTGATGCCCATTTAAGTTTTTATTCTTTATGTATAAATAATGCACTTTTAATAATTATATTTTTACTAGGACTCTAAAGCCCAGTTCTCCGTTTTATTACAAATTACAAATTAATAAAATTGCACCATTTAAACAAGTTAGAAACTTAAGTGGGCAAGGTAGACAAGAATAAATCTTAATTCATCATAATTTGTTGATTAATTATCACAATTAGGCTAAGAAAAAGAATTTGTTCACTGAAGTTGTTACTGAAAATCAGTTTGATGTACTGTTGATGAAACTTGAGTTTAAAAATGTAATTGAAGAGAATTCCAACCATTTTTGTCAGATGAAACAATCTAACTATGAAAAAAATACCAAGATTTTAAATTTGTTCATAAAAAGGTTTATAGCAATAATAACTGTTAACATATGGAAATGTTTCGTTATTAAGTGCGAGTGTTATGATAAATCTTAGCAGTCACAGACAAGTACAAAATTTGTTTTATAAATTTTAATTTATAATATTCTTTTCTTCGCATAATTAATATATTTTTTTTTTCTCAAGGTTGACAATTCCTTGGATTTTTTGGAAGCTTTGTTGAAAATACAAAGAATTGCATTTAAGGATGGCACAGCTCTTTGACGTTACCCAATTTATCAAAGATTCTTATCAACTTCCAGGAATTGATCGTCCATACACTGTCCCACTCGCTGTCCCAGGAGTGGACAAAACTGTGCATTCATTAATTATTGTAAATAGTGAATGTCTTCAACAATATAAGGAATTCAGTGTTAACATAGACTTGCAGAAAATTCCCGAAATTAAATGTAAGTTTCATGGTTATGTCATTAATAATTTACTTGAAGAAAGAATTGATTTAAATTTTACAACAAATGGGACTAACACTTTAAAATACGATGTTACTGTTTATTGTATAAACAGTGAGTTAAAATTCAATTTCTTTGAGACTTTACACGTGAAAGATATCACCCCAAATTCTTTTTATTTTTTTACACGCAAGATCAAAGCTATAGGGCAGAACTTAATTAATGGACGTTTATTCCTGTATTGTCAGATTACAAGAAAAGACATTTTGATACCCTTACAACTCGAAATTCCCAAAAGCGAAATGTCTGAACAGTTTTCTACGCTCTACGTCCTCTACGAAAACAAATTGTTAACCGATTTTACGATTATTTGTCACGATCAGGAATTTCTCGCGCACAAAGTGGTACTTGCGGCTAGATCACCTGTATTTCAATCTATGTTTGAACATGAAATGAAAGAATCTCTTGAAAATCAAGTTGAAATAACCGATTTCAAACCCGAAATTGTTGAGAAAATGCTGCGTTACATTTACACAGATAATGTTAAAGATTTGAATGAAGAAGACGCACAAAAGTTACTTGCAATAGCGGATAAATATGCGTTAAAAAGACTGAAAATAATTTGTATGAAAGAAATAAGTAAATATGTGAATAACGTCTCCGAAGCTTTAGAAGCTTTTTCAATTGCTGATCAATATAATGTAGAAGAGTTTGAAGAAAGGGTTGTGCAGTTTATGAAAGACAACCGACATAATCTTTAAGAATGGAAAGAAAACAGCTGGAAAGATTTATGTATTTAACTTTATTATTTTTATACACAATATTTTTGCATATGTATCTCTACATTTATTTATATGTACAATGCTTAAATTTTGAAGATATGTTTATGTAAATACAAGTTGTTTTAAAGGAAGCACAATTTTTTATTTAAACCAAATTCTATCTAATATAATTTATATATTTATTAAATGCAATTCTAGGGACAAAAAAATCCGAATGTTCTCTGAAAGGTATAAAAAAAAACTTAAAGAAATTCTGAAAACATATTTTGGGAAATATTTCTAAGATAATTTTATGCATGTTCGAAAACTTCTGTATTGCGTATGGAAATTACATATATTTTGTATTTAAAAGTAATTGGAAAAGATACTTAATATAAATTGAATTTAGTAAAGTTATACACATGAAGTTAGGAAAAAATTTATTTTGATTTTCGAAAACATTAAAGTGCTAGCACTTTATCAAAAACTTATTGGATTTTACAGAATCCAAAAGGTTGATACTATTATAGGGTGGCTAATGGGCCTGGAAATGACCGAGAATTTTTTGAGCTCAGAAAAAACCGGAAAATCAGTGAATTTATTGTTTTACGGGGAATTTTTCAAATTTTTAAAAGAACAATGATCCAATCACTTGTGATATCACAAATTTCATATAACATGATATTGTATAATGTAATTTAAAATTTGATATTTTTTAACCGTTTTTTATGTTAAGTTTAATTGTTATATATTTCAAGTATGTGGTCATGTAGTTAACAATGCGGAAATCTAAAATTTTTTGCATTAAAAAATGTTCATTTGAACTCCCCATTTTTAAGTGTACACTCTTAACTTAAAAAAATTTTTAATGTAGTTTTGAAGGCATAAGCAATACAAAATTTACAGCGTTTGGATTTTTTAATTTTAGGTAAGAAACTTCTTAAGTTGATTAACTGGAAACATAAATTAATTTATGATTTTTAAAACTAAACTGTAGTTTTTCAAAAGTGGCCAATTTACAGATTTTGACATTAAAAATTGAACCGTTTCAATTCAAAAGCACTAGTAGTTAACAAATTCATATGTCCGATTGAAATCTATAAACTATTTTCGACTTTATAATAATTTCAAATTATTAGATTATGTTGTTTCAGTCTAAAACATTCCATTTTTTAACCGCTCAATTTCAAAATTTGCATTTAAAATATTTAATATTGAGCAATATTTAAATGTTTAGTTAAAATAAGCCATTATAAATCGAATATTTAAAACTGAACAATTTTAGACTGCATTTTTTAAAATAGAAAGATTTAAATCGTTAAAATTGCAGAGTGCTAAATTTAAACTTTGAACGTTACAATTTTAACTGTAGGTACCATTTAAAAAATTCTAACTTATAAGTAAAAGTGTTGAATTTCGATATTTATAACAATGAAACAATTATTCATTTGAAACGACTAACAATTAAAATAATATAACTTAAAAGGATTTATATAAAAAAAGTTTGAGTTTCAAAATTCTTATTTCAAAAGAAAGAGAAGAAATTTTGTTATATAATTTTTTTCCGCATTGGAAGAGGAATTTTTTTACATTTTTATTGATTCAAAGGCGGGCAAATATAGCATTTTTAACATTTTTATTGAGTTTGCAACGAGTAAATGTTAGTTTTTAATTTTTGTTGGATTGTTAGAGGGACATTTTATATTTTTGAGATTTTCAACGAGTTGAAAAGAAGTAAATTTTGGCTTGATAGTTTGAATTTTTTATTTTCTGTAATTTTAGACACCCTGTAACTATTTCGATATATGTCCAAAAAAATGTGCTGATCGTTCTTGGCTCTGATCAGCGCCAGTCCTGGGTCAGGCCAGACCTTCTAGCCTAAAATTGAACCTTTTTGTTCTTGGATGGCAGAGCAGCGCCAGTCCTGGGCTAGATCAGACCTTCCATCTTAGACTGTGTAGATACAGCCACATCTGTGCCAGACCTGACACCGGGCTGCCATTAAAATTTTCCACACGGGACCCTGTCATCACAAATCGTCATAACAAGTGATTACAATTTTCACGTATGGGTCATTGAATAAAAGCAATGACCGATTTATTTTCTGAAACAAGACATTTTTTAAATTTAACAACACTTTTGAGAGAAATGATAAATTCCTAAACAGGTCGATAGAAAATAATATCCTTTATCTGGACCCTCTCGGCTCTCAGCACGCAGCTCAGTGAAAAACTTTTCGAAAATTCATGGGAGGTCACGGGACGTTGATCGCAACCCCAACTGACTGCAAATTGTACTGGGTTGTATGCACATACATCATACAGAATCCGGAGCGTATCCAATCATCGATAGTGCGACTTATACATAAATATTCTGCAGACTATGACAAATCAAAATATATATTATCGCTTCTGTGTATCTCTGCACAACCAGATTACATATTACTTTAATACTTTATGTACAAGAAATTTATACGTCGCTTAATAGATTCATGTGGAGCATGTAAAATCGTAGACACACATTTATTCGAATATATCCTATAGATAGGCAGTGTGTCTGTGGTAATGTGTAATATGTATAATATGCGTATGTGGAGATGTAATCCCACGAACGATTTGGTTGATCAAATCGGCGGGTATCGATTCAATTGATTAAATGCCCTTCTGCCTTTGCGGACGTAGGCCAATTGAAACATATATGTACTTATAAGGGTGCCCTTTACCGTGAAGAATTATGGAGTTAGATTTATTGGAATCAAATTTTCCTGGTGTTATTTTATCTCCACATTTGATGTGCTACACTTTTTTAAAAATGTAATATATTAGTTTGAGAGATACATAAAGTATAGTAATTTATCAATTAACTAGCATGATTATCAATCGAATAACCATTTATTTTTCAGGTTAATTTGTTTTAAGGTTGTATGAATATAATCTTTCTAAGATTCTTAAGAAAATTCATAAAGATTTTTAAACATATCAGATATATCTTAAATCCATACTTCAGCAGAAAATTTCATCTTCTACCAAATAATCCAAATCCAAAAAAGATAAATTTTTTAAATAGTAGTTGAATCCTCAACCAAAACAGATTAATTTGCGACCATTTTTATTTCTAACAAAATAATTATTAAATATTTGCAAAAAAGACGGATTTTCTTCAAAATATAGATAAATCTTTTAATTCGAAAATATGGATTTTCTACCAAGAAGATTAATTTTCTACCAAAAAAGACGAAGTTTCAACTAAAATTATATGATTTCTCAACGAAAAATGTAATAGCTGATAT
>JAUELO010000031.1:2186502-2197304 GCA_032357855.1 Amphibolips quercusostensackenii | reverse complement strand
TGAGGCGTACGCAACACTGATTGTGTCTTACGCACCAAGCATTGATGTTTACACGACAAGCCGTAGTGCGTACGCACCACTGCTTTGAGTTTTACCTATTGGTGTCTAGACTCCACTGGTAGAGGTAAAAATTTCAAGACAATCCGAGCACTCTAACTATATTTTTTTTACCTGAACATCACTACCTTATTCCGTATACTACGCAGTTCCAACTGCGTTCAAAGTTATGCGACTGCTACTGAGTCCTGACTATTCAAAAGATGCCAGATCCAAACGAAAGCAAGCGAGGCTTGAAGAAACGGAAGATCATGAGCAAAAAGATAAAATTTTGTTTGGTTCAGGCATCGCAGACTAAGTTTAGGTAAGAGTTTTTTATAATTTTTCACTTTAAAAAACTTTAAACGCGTTTTTCTCAAAACAACGTTTTCAAAGTCTAGCTCTATCGTATCTGCAAAACTAATCAACCGATTTTCATGAAATTTGGACCACATATTGTAGAAATAATTTTCACCAAGATAACTCTCGGTAGTTTTGAAATTTATATTTTTACTATATTTTTTTGCAAAAAACAGCGGGAAAAACATGTTTTTTTTTACTTTTTCGTTTTTTATCCGCTGTTTTCTTATTTTTTGTCAAAACTTTACACCCGAGGGTCATTTTATAGTTTGTGTCATACTGGTTCTAAAGCACTTTGATTTTTTGTTTCAGACAAGCCGTTCTTCAGTTCTGATGGAGCTACCTAACCTATTCAGTTTTAAGGCGTTACGTTTGACTGCAGTTTTTGTATGTAAATATTCATAAAAACGAATAAACTATTTTTTAAATGTATTCTACGACTTTATTTATCAAACCCAACAAGTTTATATTGCTGTCTATTATAGATTTCTAAAAAAAAATCGCGAAAATAGCCTTTTTTTCGAACGTCCAAAGTAGACTGACCCCTTAATTATTTCGGGTAAACACTTTCGAGAATATATTTCGATTTGCTCTTGCAATAGTTACTGCATCTTTTGCGCATGAAGTAAATAAAAAATGGATTTTTAAAATTATATTATCATTTATAAGGAAGCAATAAATCGTCCTTGTTTTTCTCATTACTATATGATGCGGTAGAAATTGCAAGTATAAATCAAAATACAACATTGAAAGTGTTTACGCGTAATGCCTAATTGAGATGATAAGTAACCCTGAAGTTATTTACCTAAATTTGTATCTCCCCATTGCGCAATATCATTTTGTGACGTCGTCGGGATCATTTGAAAATATTCTTGAAACTTAGCGCGGACACGAGACACTTTAGTTATGGAACGGTCTCGATGTCGGTAAGGTAGGAAGTTGCATTCAGAACGCTCCCTGACTACATTTTTAGGTTCCCCATTCCCCTTCTTTAAACTTTTTTATATCTTTTTCTGCGTATGTTCTGTTAAATCTGCTGAAATTATGTTACCAAAGATGTTAAGTAATAATAATTTTGTAATTGAAATTCTCTGCTTATTTTATAAGTACATATTGTATAAATAAATGTCCATTATGGACGTTTAAAGCAAAAATAAATAATTTTCTCTCTTAATCTTTCTGAAATTATGTTGCCAATGATGCGATTTAATACCCATAAAAGTCAATGGTAATCGTTTGTTTATATAAATTGATTTTTTTGAGCGATGACACTATTTTGCGACTCTTTCGAAAAAAATTACACTAGGGCATTATTTTCTCACAATTGTCCTCTAATAACACTATTTGTTTACTTATTTAAAAAATATTTTCAAACTTCTTCGTTAATTGGCTAAAACAGTACATTTTGAACCACGCACCTCCTTTTTTAGGGTCCGTACGCCCCCCCCCCCCATCTTACCTAATTTTTGGCAACTACACTTTTTCGTAAATTTATTTAGAGGTCATTAAAAAATAACTTTAGACGAATTGGGAGGGGGGGGGGTGAAATCTTACAATTACTTATGAATCAACAAATAATTCCAACTCTCAACTAAGTAGTTGAATTTCAAATAATAACAAAGAATTCTCAACAAAAAATGGAATAAGCTGACGTTTTTATTAAGAAAAGATTTTCATTTTGAATAAAAACAGTTGAATTAAACCAAAAAGAACAAATTTCCAATAAAGTAATTGAATCCTCAACCAAAACATTTTAATTTTCAACCAAACAGTTGCACATTCAACCAAAAAGTTGAGCTTTTTGTAAAACAGTTTAATTTTCAACCAAATAGTAGAATTTGCAACCAAGATCATTAATTTGTTTACCAGAAAAGACAGATTTTTAACAAAATACATACATTTTTAACTAAATAATTGAATTTTCAACCAAGAAAATTAATTTTTTATTAAAAACACGAATTTTTAACAAATTACATAATTTTTCAACTAAATAGTTTAAACAATAGCCAAATTTCGTAAAATTATTTCTTAGTTTATATTTTTTTCGTTTATAAAATTTTTTAACTAAATAGTTAAATTTCCATTTGAGAGAATTAATTTTCAATAAAAAAAGGAATTTTCTACAAAACAGTTTGATTTTGTACCCAACAGTTGAATTTTCTACCAAATTGTTTAATTTTCAAGCCAAAAAGATGAATTTAAAAAAGTTATATTTTCAACCTCAAAATATTAATTTTGAACAAAATAGTTGAATGTTCAGTTAAAAAAATTAATTTTTTATAAAAAAAGGAGTTTTTAAGTAAAATTATGAATCTTTAACCAAGAACATGAAATTTTAAGAAAATAGCTCAACTTTCGACCAAGGAGTTAAATTTTCAACCTGAAAAGATTAATTTCTAACAAAATACTTGAATCCTCAACTAAAACAGATTCATTTTCATCGAAACATTTGCACTTTTAACCTAAAGAAATAGTTAAATTATTGATCCTAAAATACTAATTTTAACAAAACTGTTTGTTGATTTTTCAACAATGAAGTTAATTTTCAACCGAAACAGAATAATTATTAATCAAACAGTTGCATTTTTACACAAAATCGGTAAAGTTTCTGAAGAAAGAGATGCATTTTCAAATGAGAAAGGTAAATGTTCATCAAAATAATTGAGTTTAAAAAAAAATTTAGCCAAGAAAGAAAAAATTTTTTATTCCAATTGTTGAATTTTCAAGCCAAAGAGACGAATTTTCAACACAGCAGTTGAATTTTCAACCAAGACTTATGACTCTTTAACTAAATTGTTGGATTTGCAACACAATAATTAAATTTAAAACCAAATAATACAAGTTTTGACCAGAAAATATAACGTTTCAAACAAAAATTTAACAGTAGACTTTTCAACCGAAAAGAATATAAACTTTCAAACAAGATTCCTTATTGGGCTCCATTAATTCAGTTCGCATTTAAGTGCGGAGAAATGAGAAAACGAAGGGAATGGGGCAAAGACCGTGAAGCCTGCGATAAATAATTAGGAAGTTTGATAATTTATAGACTAAAAATTAATATTTTAAATAGACATTAAAGTTAATTTGTAATACTTTTAAAATATTAGGTTAGAAAACTGAAAATTTTGGTCAAAAAATAAAGTTAATTCTCCATTTCACATTTCTTGGTTTCGTACCATACACTTTTAAATTCAAAGTACGCATAAGTTTAATACCTGAAAAATGCTATAAAACTATTTTTTTTATTTTTTCAAATTTGTAACACAATTTACACTATTTTTGATTTCGGACTCATTTCATGAAATGAGTCCAAGGCCTGAAAGTATACAACTAAATAATCCTTGACATTGATAATTCATTTTCAATGTTTTAATTATAGTTTTTGAATTAAATTATCAATGTCCAAAGTAAAAATAATGATGAATTTCCAAAAAATCCTCGTTTCGAAAATTCTAAAAGTGCGAAAGTCTACATTACGGATTCATAGTAAGTACAGTATGGTCTGCGTGGCTCAATGCGTTATACAAAAAAAATTAAGCAATTGAATATACGTACGTCAGGTTTCTCAGATAATATTTAGAGTGCGTACTGTACTAAGCGGAAGCTTCACCGAGACTGCTGGATCGGTAAAATTTCAACAGTGAGAGCTCTCTAGATAATGACGGAATGAGATAATGAGCATTACCCTTACCCCTGGGGTCTAGAACTTTGAACGTCCCGTTGCGGGGTGTCCGGGTCATTATAATAATTTCAAGTTTTTTCCGATTTTCTTCCGATTTTTTAAGCATTTGAAGATTTTCTTCTGCCCACCTTGTTCAAATTATTTTAAAATTGAAAATAATTTATTAGGTTTCAATCAGACGTTCACATTTGTTTAACTGCTAAGGCCTCAGAATTGAAACAGTTCAATTTTTAACGTTAAAATCGGTAAATTCTTTAGTTTTTAAAAATTACGAATTGTTTTGTAAAATAAATTTTTTCGTTTTTCTCGTCCTCAAAAGTTCCAGGTCATTTCTCGGTCTAGCGGACACGCTTTTTTGAAATTAATAGGTTTAGTGTAAAAAATTCAAAATTCCAAAAAGTCGAAAAAATACATTTTTCGATTCAATTGTTTTCATGTTTGGAGGTACATAACGTATTTATTCTGACAAATTGTTGATTTGAATTTTTTTCTCAAAATTTTACCATTTATTCATGTTAGTAATTATTTTATTAATTTTTATACTATTTTTAATTAACACATGCAAGGTGAAAGTTTTTCTTATCAATATGTTAAAATTTTGTTATACTTTTGTTTGTTTCGGTTTGAGTGATATTTAATTTGTAAAGCTTATTCATTCTCAAGCTATTATATAGTAATCTCACAAGACTTTGCTGTTAATTTAAAAGAAATAAAAAAAATTCAGCGTGACTATACAAAATAATTTGAGCAGGCTGCAACAGAGAGTTATTTTTTTTTCAATTGAGAATGTCGAAAGGTTTTAATACAATTATAAGTTCAAAAATAGAACAGATATTTTTCAAAACATACGTGGGTATCGAATGTTATAACACTTTTTTATTTAAATCTTTGAAACGCAAAAATATTTAAATTTGATAAAAATGACATTAAATCGCTTATAGCTTATTTATTCTAGGTTATTTCACCTTCAAACATCCTAATATTTGACAGTTGTTACGAAAGAATAAGTAAATAACTAAAATAATTAAAACAAATGTTTTAAATTTAAATCCACTTCCCGCCACAATTAAAATTTAAAAACGTTCGCATGCGCGCGCAGGTTGAGCAGGTGCGCGAAATCCGTCAATCCGTTTCCTGGTTTGACTTTTACCTCACTTTTATGAACATTTCTTCATAAATTTAATTTCTTTTTTCAGAAAAGTAGAAAAAAGTGAAGAAAAAAGGATTGCGACATTTTTTTAATGCATGTTTATACGTTTCTGTGTGGTTATTTCTGAATAAATCGTGAAAAATGGCAATGCTTGCAGAGCCTCGACGAAAACAAAAATGGACACTCAACCCACGAGGGAAACATTGGAGCGAAGGTAAGTAGTATAGTGAATTATTTATGATTTTTAAATATTTTGTTTATAATTTTTATGCAGTTTCAAGTGTTTTTAACTGCTTTGAACTACTGAAGTAAATTTTTTAATTATAAATGTGTTTTGTGGGGCTTTGAGAGAGGTTATGTCATGGTGTGCTTTCGTCCTTTTTTTTAGATTCCAACAAATTCGGGCAAAAAATGCTGGAAAAAATGGGTTGGACAAGCGGAAAAGGTCTGGGTGCCAAGGAGCAAGGCATGACAGAACATGTCAGAGTCAAATTTAAGGACGATTCTGCAGGTGAGAAAATTTGACATTTTTCGACTTAAAAGTTTTTTCTGCAATATTTCCAATATTTAGCCTTTTAAATGGATTCATCACATTTATAAAGCATAATTATTGCTAGAGTTTTATAATTAATATAATTACTAATTGGATCAAAGTGAATATTTAATTGTCATGAGTTTATTTCGAAGCAAATCGGTTTTTTTTTATTAAATATAATCTGCTTTGTCTTTTTTGCAGATTAGTTTTGGTAAAGTATTGTTAGAATCAATTTCATCATAGTATTTTTATTTTATTTTTGTTTTTAAGTCTAGAAAAGTCAGCGATTTTGAAGAGAATCTTCCAAAAGTCAGGAAATTTCTATAAGAGGCACTTTACATAATTGTCAATGATAACAAATTTGAAATACTTACATTTTAATTGGAAATTGTTTTATTCCGTTTGCAAAAGATTCTGTGTTAAACGATTGATATTAAGATTAATATTTAGATTCTAGTACTTGAATATTAATGGTCAGGGAAAAGTTAAGGAATTTTGAAAAAGTAGTTTTGCGGTCACCCTGATATAATATTATGCTTGTTAGGAACTTATTTTTCTTGTATTTATATCCATATTCATTTTTTGCAGTTTCTTCCTCCTGAAAATTATATTTTTAGTTAACAGTTTTTTTACTTATTTGAATATTAAATTAATTTTTGTAATGAAAATTTAACTTTTCTATTTTTGGTTGAAAATTCATCTTTTTTACTTAAAAATTCATCTATTTTTATAGTAATTCGTCTTTTTTAATACAAAATTAATCCTCTTGGTTAAAAATTCGTCTTTCTGGTTATTAAATTCATCTCTTCTGATAGAAGTGTCGTAGTTTGATTGAAATGTCAAGTATTATCTTCATTTTTAAGATTTCATCTTTATGAGTTGTAAATGCAACTATCTGGTTAAAAACGCAACTATTGTGTTAAAAAATTAATTATTCTGCTCAAAATGTAACTATTTTGTTGTTATTTTTTTTTCATTGATAAATTACATTTTTCGGTGAGAATTCATGTTTTTATTGAAAATTCAACTGTCTTCTAAAAAAGTCGTCTTTTAGGCTTGAAAATTGAACTATTATCTTTAAAATTCAACTGTTCTTGATTAAAGCTTAATCTTTTTCTTTTTAAATCTAAGTATTTGGTTAAAAATTCAGTATTTTGTTGAAAATTTAATGACATTCATGAAAATTCAACAATTTTTTAAAAAAGTGATCCTTTTTCGTTGAAAATGAAACTGTTTTGTTCAAAATTGGTTTTTTTGTTGTTGAAAATTTATATTTTGGAGTTGAAAGTTTAATTGAAATCTTTCTTGGTAGAAAATTCAACTATCTTTTTGAAAATTCGTCGTTTTGGTTGAAAAATTTTATCCGTTTTAGTGGAAATTTAATCTTTTTTGCATACAAATGCAACTGCTTGGTTAAAAATTATTTTTTTTTCTTATTAAATTCAACTGTTTTTGATATAAAATAAAAATATTTCTTGTTTGAAATATCTACTACACATTCGTCGCTGGAAATTCATTTTTTTTTTGAAAATTAAATTACTTGGTTGAGGGATAATTAACCTTGCATAAAGATTCAGAATTTTAGTTGAAAATTCATTTAATTAATTACAAATGGGTTTTCTTTTGGCTTAAAATAATTTTTTTAACTAAAAATTTAACTATTCTAGTTAAAGATTCATCATTTTAGTTGAAAATTGAACTATTTTGTTAGTTTTTTTTGCGGAAAATTATTTTTTTTTTACTGAAAATTTAACTTTTCCATTTTTGGGTGAAAATTCGTCTTTTTCAATTAAAAATTCAACTGTAAGTTTGAAAAATTCATGTATTTTTATGGTATTTCATCTTCTTTGGTATAAAATTAATCTTGTTGGTTGAAATTACGTCCTTTTGGTTTTTAAATTCATCTCTTTTCATAGAAGTGTCGTTAAACAAACAAGTATTCTGTTAAAAATTTTAATTATTTTGCTGAAAATTTAACTATTTTGTTGATATATTGTTTTCATTGATGTATAACATTTTTCGTTGGGAATTCATGTTTTTATTGAAAATTCAACTGTCTTCTAGAGAAAATCGTCTTTCTGGCTTGAAAATTTAACTATTAGATTCAAAATTCAACTGTTCTTGGATAAAGCTTAATTTTTCTTTCAAATTTAAGTATTTGGATAAAAATTCAATATTTTGTTAAAAATTTGATGATATTCATGAAAATTAAAATATTTTATTAAAAAGTCATCTTTGTTGGTTGAAAATTCAACTGTTTTGTTAAGCATTCGACTATTTGGGCAGAAAATTCGTCCTTTTGAATTAAAAATTCATCCTTTTTTTGTTGTTGAAAATTTAGCTTTCTCATAAAAAATTCAATTATCTGTTTAAAAACGCATCTTTTTTTGGATGAAGTTTAATGTTTTTGTTTGAAAATCCATCTCTTATGGTAGAAAAGTTATCTTTTTTGGTTGAAGTAAATAAATACATTTTTTTTCAATCTAAAATTCTCGTATTCCGTTTATAAAAGATTCTATGTTAAAAACGTTACAAGACTAAGTTGCTGGTCTTTGAATATTAATGTTCAGGGAAAATGAAAAATCAGTCAGAGAAATATCAAGGAATTTTGAAAATGAAGTTCTTAAGCCAACCTGACTTCGATTATTCTGATGTAAATTTTTCAAATAAATGCCTCATATTTAAGCGAGCTTTTAAAGTTATTAAAAATAATTGCATATTCTAAATTATCCTGTTAAAGGTTATTTTACGTTTCGTATTCAAGGTGAAATAAAGCAAATAATTTTAAGGAATTCTACAAAAATAGTGATTAGTATCTATCATTATGAGTGAATAAAAATTGCAATTAAAAACAGAGTTAAGTTACTTTCAAATTAAATTGTGTACATTTTTAAGTGAATAGTGGATATTTATACTTAAAAAAATACAATCTACTATTTAACCCATTAATGCGCAAATGCACATGTTCCTGCATTTGGATAATCTTATTATTGCCAGAAATCGCGGTCGGAATGTCTGACGTTTTTAAAACCCTGTTTTCGAACTTTTTTCCCCTCTTAGTTTTTCCAAAATGTCCGTTTTTGTGAAACAGCGTTATGTTAAACTTTATGATTTTTTTCTCGAAAAGTATAAACTTAACGAAAAAATGTTATAGTATAAAAATTGCTTAGAATTGCTCAAAGAATGCGTATGAATTTTTTAAAAAGGTTTTGGGACAATTTATAATTTTTTAATTTTAACCATTTTTGGTAACATATGATTTCATAATTTTTTCTCTCGAAAAGAATGAACTTGACGAAAAATTTTTATAAAATAAAAAGTGCTTAGAATCATTTAAGGAACACGTAAGATTTTTTTCAAAAGTTTCTGAGACATTTTTTTGATTTTTCAAAAATGGTCAAAATTTAAAAATTCAAAATTGGCCCAAAACCTTCTGAAAAAATGCATACGTATTCTTTAAGCAATTCTAAGCAATTTTTGTGCTATAACATTTTTTCATCAAGTTTATACTTTTCGAGAAAAAAATCATGAAGTTTAACATCACGCTGTTTCACAAAAACGGCCATTCTAGAAAAACTAAGAGGGGAAATAAGTTCGAAACCAGGGTTTTGAAAACGTCAGACATTCCGACCGCGATTTCTGGCAGTAATAAGATGATCCAAATGCAGGAAGAATAACAAAAATTGATTTAAAACAAAAATTATACAAAAATTTTGACTTTTTTTTGTTTAAACTCAGAAATAATAAAGTTGGTGAATTTTTTTTACAAAATAAGTTGCAGATTCTGAAAGAGCACCCTCGAAAACCCCCTTTATAGGATTTTGGTCAAAAATAACTTTGTTTTTTGAAGAGAATTGTGTACTTGAAAATGTGTGCACAAAAATGTGCTTTTACACATTAATGGGTTAAAGTCAAATATTTTGATCTAAAATTATTTCATTCTTAACGTTTCCGATTCAAAATTAGTGTTTAATTTCAGACGCTTTAAGTTTCGAATTATTAGGTTTTGTCTACTTGAAGCTTCAAATTTCCAATGCATTAGGACTCATTTTAAAGGGGTACCATTTTGGACTTTTTGAAATCGTCTCTTGACATTCGAATTTAAAATTGTTTAGGCATTGGATGCTTCCACTTCAAAATTCTAAACTTTAAAACGACTTAAATTGAAAAAAAAAACAATTTTATATGTTGGTTACATTTTTTAAATTCGAATTCATAAGCTTTCACATTCAAATTGTCTAATTCTGAAAAATTGAATCTGAAGTTGTTCAATCCTGAATACTTTCAATTTGATTTCTGCATTCATTTCGAAACTAACAGTCATTGTGTGTCATTTTTATATCAGAAAAAGAATTATACTTTTATCCTACCAAACACGTGTCCAATCCATTTTATTAAAAAAAATTTAGGCTACCCGGAGAATCTGTTATAAATGGAATAAAACAATTTTTAATTTACATTTATACATGTTTAATTCACTATTCTCATGGCTTCCACAGCCTACTTTACTTGAAAAATGTGACCTATTTCAATCCAAACTACTTTAAGCAAATTCAGGGTGAATTAAAAATGAATCCAAACAGCTAAAAAGTATTTGAAAATCTCTTCCAATCTTTGAAATCCTACGAGATCCCTCACTTCTTAACATAAGAGGGAAGTGATGACAAAGAAGAGGGCGTTATATGGAAGCTCGGAGAGGATAGAGGATGATTTGACATAGGTAGAAAGGAATATGCAGTATAAGTTAAGAAAAATAGCGGAAGAGGAAAGAAGTAATGGAAAAAGAACATAGGTTAAGTATGGAAGAATACAGATAGATGGTGTATGGTGGGATTGGGACAAAGAAAGGAAAAAGTTAGTAGAAAATGTGATGACGGGAAACTACGAGGCTATAAAGAGGTTATAAATGGCAGGTGAAAGACGCACCTGTCATTAATTAAAGAGATTAAAGAGATAAAAGAACAAAAAAATGATTAATAGTGGAAGAAGTAGAAATGGGAGGGACAATGTGGAAGATAGTGGGGGTGTATGGGAACGGT
>JAUELO010000031.1:2078532-2090555 GCA_032357855.1 Amphibolips quercusostensackenii | reverse complement strand
TTATTTTTAACGAGGATTTCAGTGGTGACCTTGAATTTGACTTTGAGCTTGACCTTAAGGGTTATTTTAAGGTCAACTTTGTGTTGTTCAATGAAAATTCCTATTTTTGACAACGGCAATTGAAATAGCGAAAGATTTCACGTCTAAACATGTACTCAGGTCATGGGTCAAGGATGAGCTTGAACCCATTTATAAAAAAACAAAGCTGACCTTGAAATAACCCTTACAGTCAAGCTCAAAGTCAAATTCAAGGTCACCACTGGAATCCTGGTTAAAAATTACCCTAAGAATGACCTCGGCTTCTTAAAAAATATTTCAACTGGAAAATTATTTAGGTGTTTGACCCTAGCTGACTTAACCCACATTTGATTATTAACTACAACATTTCGTACTTCCAGTTTTTCCTGCGTTGTTACAAAAATAATGAGAAAACTCTCGGCGTACCTTTTTAATTATTTTTCGAAAACCGAGAGAGATCCTATTTCTATATTCACAGAACTCTAAGAGGACATTATGAGCTATCTGAGTAACAGTTTTTTAATTAAAAATATATTATTTTTAATTGAGTTTAAAAATTTGTTTTTGTAAAATCAAAGAAGTTTTAAAAAATTATTTTCTAAAAATTGATTTTTATTGTTATGCTGTCTAAGAAAAATATGCCAGTTACCCAATTTCTCTCTTCAAACAGAAACTTAAAAGATAAGGAAAATGATTTAAATTTTTGTTTTTAACTGGCTGTACTATAGAATATAAAGCACGCCTGTTCTAATTGGAATGCGGAAACATTTTTCACCCAAAATCAACAATCTCCCTCCTTGCCCTCATTGAATTTCAAAGGGAAAATAAAGCATTGCCATCTGATAGGTAAGTGATATGGCAGTTAGTGTGAATACCAGTCTCTTATGGCATCACTGCTCGCTCGAAGTTCTCGAATAATTTTTTTTGGTTCTCTATATAATTGTTCCCGTTAAAAAATGAATATTCTTATTGGAATTCTTATTCTAATATTTGTGGGCTTTATCCATATTAGACGTGAGTGGAATATAAAAAGTTGAATTTTGAAGCTCGGGACAGCAATCTGTAGATATTAAGCCCTACAATCTGGATGTTGACTTTTAAAATCTTAAATTTTTAAAGTTAAATGTCTATAGATTGCTGTCCTTAATTCAAAAAATTTAAGATGATGAGCTGTTAAAAAATAATATATATATATATAGGATTCAATAATAAAAAAGATCATATATAATTTATTACTCATTAGAAGCTTTCTGATTCAGACACTCTAAAGATGTAGCTTCTTAATTAATTTAAAGCCTTAAAAATGAAGAGATCGCAAAACAAGAGACAATGAAAGTATTTATTTATTTCACATTAATTGCCAAAAAAAAATTAAACAATTTTTATTTAGAACATTAAACCTAAAAAAATGTCACAACTAAGCATACTAAGCTGATTCTTTTTAATTAAGAAATGTTTTTATTTCTAAAAAGTGAATTTTTTTCAAGTATCTAGAATTAAAGCCTTGACAGAGGTAATGTTGTATAGAAAATGCTATTGATCTAACATTATCTGTCGTGAGGCCTCAATTTATTCTAGATTGTAATAAATAATTAAATTAGAAGCACAGAATTGTTAATTCTTGGAATCTTTCATAGTTAAATATTATTACATTTTCGATAGATATATTTCAAAAATTAGTATAATATCAATCGTAGCACTTCTGTACATTATATCACGGAAAAATGTGAGCTTTCTATCAATACCAGCAGATTACATCATTCCTTGACAAAACAACTAAAAGAAAGATTTGGATTTTTATTTGAGACAGCTTCAGATCTTATGACATGAATATTTCGTTTTATTGAATTTACGAAAATGTTGTTGTGACTAACTAGGAAAACATAGGTGTTCGTAAGACTCTATAAGACCGTAAATTTTTTCTGTCTTAAACTAACTTTAAATGATTCTAAAAATTAAGTAAGAATAATAACCTTGACAGAGGTAATATTCGATCAACAAAAATAAATTTCTGCTGAAGGATATATTCCATTCTATATGTCGCAGTATATGTGTTTGTGGATAAACAAAGTAATAACGAAGTATATAAACATGCTCTTAGTTTGCATAAAGTTTTAAAAGAAACAGATTGTTTTCATCGTACTAGAGCTTTAATTAAACCTGCTATTCTAATTTAAAATGTATGATTTCAACTAAAGCATTTCTATTTCGAATTCTATTAAATTGATTAAGATTCCTTTGTATTGGCTGAAATTATTTGAAGTCCACCAATGATTTTACGTAAATTGTCCTGAATTTTAGGAGATCCTCTTGATTTTTCTAGAATAAAACATATTTCTCTTAAATTCCCTTGAAATCTTATAAATTTTCTCAAATTACTGTTAATTCGCTTAAGTTTAATCTTATGTGCCATTATCTCCTTATTCGTTTGAGTTATCGTAAAAATAACTTTTGAAAAAACAGGTGTCAAATATTTTCATAAATACATAGTTGGAATTGCTGTACAATGCAAAAAAATACTCTCTCACAGAATTTTTTGCTAAAATTATAAGAATCGATTCGATGTTAAGGCATCATGAAACAAACAAAATTTCCTTATAAAATAATCTGCTAGTATTGATAGGCAGCTTATATTATTTTTTTCCTGTGTTTTTTGTCAAAATTCTTAATAATTTTAGTGATAAAAGTGCATAGAAACTTAATAAATGTCAACTTTTTACAAAATTAGGTGCAGGTAGAGCCTCGTATATTATGTGCCCACATCTTGATGAAAATGTCGCCTTCATACAATTTGCGGATGACAGTACATTTCAACCCGTGATGGAATATTTCCATTATGTTTTCGTACCAGGTTGGATGCACGTAGAAGATTTTGCGCAACCTATTACGGAACCTCGGGTTTTTCTACGATTTGAAGACGGCGAAAATCGGCATTTCGGACTCGGCCGATGTACAAATGGACATAAAAAGCATAATCCTTTTCCTCATTCGCCACATTTAGCGGAAATTCGTCGCACACTTAACTATTATTATTCAGCTGAAGAATTCAAAGAGTTTGTTCCCACTGTTTTTTATGATGCGTCCGAGGTCACATTTTTGTGAAATTCCCAAATAGCCCTATCTATTTCGCAGCGTTAAAACCACATAATAATCCGGAAGAGAGAGAGCGCATAAAGCTAGCTAGAGAGCATAATCGTTTATATATGGAGCAACAGACAAGAGAGCCTTCATCTTCTAGACCATCCCTCTTAGATATGTATAAAAGGCAGAAAACATGGAAATAAAATCTCAAGATGTATACGAAAACTGTCCTAATTTCTTTCGTATTTTAAGGATATCATCAAGATATCCAAATGCATATTATGGAAGAGAATATCAAATGATGTATATTTAATTGATTAAAGAAAGATTCTCATCATTGAATAATATGAAAACATTTTTTTGAAGATTTTGTACTAACTATGGTATTCCGTATTGAAAAGTATCCAAACGGAAAATATCCGATCTAAAGTCGCTTCTATTCTTTTTGCCTCAACTACATCCGATGAGTAAACGTCTCCACAAAATATGAAAAATGCAATGAAATTCATAAAAATTTTAATTAATTTAAAGCAATTCAGAAATATGAAAAAAATTTATTAACTTCTGTGAGTTTGAAATACTGTTTAAAGAATTCAAGGTAATTTAAAAACGATTTGATGAAACGCCTGAGGAATCAACATAACTTTAAAAGAATTCAAGATAAATTAAATTAACAAATAAAATACAGATCAATTAAATTGTACAGAATGGACTGAATTTAGAAGACTTCAAACAAATTCCAATAATTGAAGTATATTTGGAAAATTAAGTAGAATTTCGAAGAATTCAAAAGAGTTATCCAAATTGAGGAAAAATCAATCAGAATTCACAATAAATTATAAATGAATTGAAATAAATTGCAATAACATATTTTAAATTTTTGTTATTCTTTGAAACCCTACGATATATATCAGTTCTTGTGAACAAATTCGTTTTAGTCCTGGTATATTTATTTGAATCATATGAGATCATTTAAAATTCTATGAAAGCATACGAATCCTCGAAAATCTAATAAAATCCTTAAAAGTCTTCTAAAATATCTTAAAACCTTATAGGTCCTGTAAAATCGTTCTATACCTTCCGAAATTTTTAATAACTCCATGAATATTTTTTAAACAAATTTTTACATCATTAAAATCCTGAGAAATTTTTTTAAACTTTTTAAATCTTTTGAAAATTTCGCTGAATCTTTTAAAAAATTCTAACACACTTCACATTGTTATAGCAAATGTTAGGAAATAATTTACTTATTCTGAATTTTTTTAATAAAAAAAATTATTTCTTAATCAAAAAAAAGTTATTTTCAATTCTCTCCCTATCTAAATTAGTAAAATTTCACGAATTTCTAGTAAAATTCTACTTATTTAACTAGAGAAAAGTTATTTGATTGAGATAAGTAGACAATTTTTATAAATTCAATAGTAGAGAACTACAAATTGTTTTGTAAGTATATATAAATTCATGTATGGCTGGACATATAATACTACTTAAATTCAGCCTTTAGAAATGGAAAACGTGACAAATGTAAATATTTAATGAAAGATGAGTGTTTTAAGATTTTCAGCTACATTAAAATGATATGAAGGCAACATTGTGAAACTTGTCAACACACTCGTAGGCTTAATCACTTGATCTTGAATTATGCTTTGTCACCTTCACCCACAAAATGTTTTTACAAGTTTCTGATTCAAAATAAACTAGCTGTGGATTCGATCTCAAGTGCTTCCACGTTATTTGTATCTATATTTATGTGGTGCTCACTCCACGAGCACTTTGCTTCCTGAGAGAGGAAGCAGTAGTGATTTTTTAAATAGGAGACAAAGTAAAGTTTTCAAATTGACCAATTTAGGAATAGAATTTTACAAAAAATGCAAAATTACAAAATAATACACTTTTTTTTAATACAATGACAACTCTTTTTCTTCAAAAATTAAATCATTTCATTTAAATGTTTATCATTTTAGTTAAAAATTGATCTTTCTGGTTTGCAATTCAACTATTCTAGTTAAAGATTTACAATTTTAGTTGAAATTTAATCACTTTGTTTGAAAATGTGACAATTTTTTTAAATTGTTTTTTTTTTGTTGAATGTAATTTTCATAACTGAAAATTCAACTTATTCTACTGAAATAGCGAAAAGTATCATCTTCTTTAAAAGTTAACCTTCTTGTCTAAAAATTCTTTTCGTTGGCTAAAAATTAAAGTATTTCATTTAAATATTTATTATTTTAGTTGAAAATTCATCTTTTAGGTTGAAAATAAAATGATTTGGATAAAAGTTGAACTTTTTCGTTAAATTTTTTTTCCTGAAGATTCAAAATTTTGATTTGAAATTAATTTTTTGGGTTGGAAAATGAGCTATTTGATTAGAAAATTTTGTTTTCTTCTGAAAAAAGGGATTTTTCGTAAATTTAACTACATATTTTGTTGAAAATTTATTTTCTTTTTTGGTGTAACTTTTTTCTGTAACTAATAATATAACAAATATACCAGTTAAATATTCCATAACATTAATTGAAAACTCATTTCTTTTGTTAGATATTCATTTTTTGACTCAAAATTCAATTATTTGATTTTTGGTTAAAAAATTATTATTTTATTTATTTTATTTTTTATTTATGAGTAAAATATTATACATATTATATTTCTAAGTATTTATTATTAATTTTAATTACTGAAAATATGAATATTTTATTTTCAGCTAGAAGTTAATTTATTTTTAGTTCAAAATTCAACTTTTTTGTTAAAAATTTATGTTTTTTTATTGTATTTTTTGGTATAAAATTAATATTGTAGTTTGAAAATTCATCTCCGTTGTTGAAGATTTAAGTATTTCAGTAAAATATTTATCATCTTAGCTGAAAATTTTTTTTTTCAGCTTAAAATTCAACTATTCTAACTATTTAGAGAATTCTTTAGAATCATTGACATTCACAAAAATTGATTTCGATCTAAGGATTTTTTTTCTTTGCCTTAATATGTACGTTATTGAACAAACAATGTGACATACTAAAGTTAAAACCTTCGCACAGTCTAAAAGAAGATTCCAGAAAAACAATTTATTTTGACAAAACCTTATCTCTTTTGAGGCTTAAGTTGTTGCTGTCATACAAAAACCCTGATATTTTGATTTCTGATTCAAACTTTGTTTTTATTAATTATGATATCGACAATGCACGGCCATAATATGAAAAACTAAAATCTTAGCTTATAAAATAAAGTTTAGTTTGCACTGCATTATTTATTTTTAATCCAAGCAATCTTTAATCTGCACTACATAAAATGTAGTTGTTGGATTACGGAACATTTTAAGCTCCGAACGAAAGTTAGTTTAAATCAAGAAAAAAGTTGGGAATGATGAAAAGTCTAACCAAACTGAATTTTTTACAGTTTATATGTAGAAACGTTTTAACGTAGAATATATTAGAATTGTTTGAAAGTTTAACTGGTCTAATAACCGGCATAAGATTAACAAATATGCATATAAAATATATACGGGATAATTATTAATTATCAATGATGCAAATAATGAGTTTAGAACCGCATTAAATAACTATTTTAAAGAACAAAATTTCTATTTCATGCATATACAAAGGTCATTCTTGGTTGACCGGTTCAAAATTGCTTAACATTGTTCAATGTTTTAGTTACTAGTGTAAAAATCTCTCAAGATGTCAAAATCTTTTTATCTAAAATTAGGTGGAGGTTGATTTTCATTACATGTTTATAACTTTGACTTTGTCGTAGAAATGAAGGTTGGCGCTATATTTTTTTAAGTTATTCTTAACTTCTTTCAAGACGCTTTATCTAATTGGATGCAACCCCTGCAAGCTTATTATCCTCTTGATCACAATGATGCTCTTGACAATCAAGTTTTTATGCGGACAGAAATTGAATATCATTTTGTTACAACTGTCAAACGTTTAGATCCAGATGACAATCATAATTTTACTATTTAGGTTTCAAAATATAATGGACTACGTTCAGGAAATAATGACAAACTTTTTATCCATAGAAACTTTCAAGAGCAGGTTTTTTACTCATCATCGTACTAATTTTTAAACTGCTTTTCCAGTAAACAAGCACATTTATATAAGAATGCCAGAAGGCTTTATCCATCTTTCGATTATAGAAAAAATAAAAGGCTAGAACGGAACAAGTTACGCTTACCCCGAAAGGGATTTGACCAGAGGTGTGCAAACCCGGAACCAGACGGATATTTTGGTTTTGGATCCATCCGTTTGCATTAGCAGACCCGGTTCGAAAATTTTAGTTCGAGTTTTTTAAATAACCGATCCAGTATTTTTCGAATTGGGTCCTAGAAGATTCAACCCAAAAAAGAACAGATCGGAGCGGATCTGTCTATCACTATTGATAAGAGTTATTAGCCTTATATTACTGTAGTATTATACAGTAGGGCAGGTCAATGACTGCCTATAGCACCTTGGTAAAACCTATTTCAATACTCTCTTGAATTAAACCATCTTCCATAAGGTCAGTCTTTACCATAAATGCTCACACTAATTTGCAGAAGATGTCGTGGAAGTCTTCTGGTTCGGGAAAGTAATCCTGCAGGTAGTCGTTTTGAAAGCACGCCAGTGAATCGCATTCACAAATTGTGTGATAGTTCGTCTTCTCAGGAAAATCACACTTTCTGCAACGAGGGTTGTCTCCAAATCTTATGTTGGTCAAGTGTTTTTTCAGTGAACAGTGTTTGGTGAGCATCTCTACTACGGCAATAATTTGACCTCTTTCTATGTTCAAGATTTCATTATTCTTCTTAGTACATGTACCAGATAAATGTGCCATATATCTTAGATGCCACATATCTTAAAATGCACCATTTTTTTAGTTCCCTTCCAATATTTTTCATGCTTCCTTGAGAGCCGCAATGGGGTGCCGCGCCAATCAGGGTCGTAAAGTTTCTACCTTAGCCAGTGCAAACTTTCAGATGCAGGAGCCTTAAGTGCTGCTTACATTTAATAGCAAATATAAATGTGCTAACCTTTTAAAAGTCTGCTTACAAACTTTCTACAGGCAAGCTTCAAAAGAATTTGTATACTAAACGAGACTTTCAAGTGTGAATAATTTTTCCCTACTCTCTTCATCATATCATTCTTCCCTTTCAGGAATGATGACCTTGGAAGGTTCTATGAAGAATAATTTCTTTAACATAACACCAGCTTACATAGCAAAAATATTATTTACCTATAGTATGCTCTAACTGATTTCATGCAGATCTTTCACCTAAACATCACTAGCGTCGCCCCCTACAAAGAGTCTATAGACTTCCTCTGCTGCAACCATCCTCTCAAAAAAATGCGACAAGAAATGTCCAGAATGACATTAAGAGCTGCTGTTGGTATAGTTTTAATAGCACCAGTGATCGCCAAGCAGAAAATTGTTTGAATTCTTTCTAGTTGTTTAATAGTGCTGATTATTTTAATCCTTGGCAAACAGATCATTGATTAAGGGTCAAAGATTAATTCCAAATACTTTGCTGATTTTGAAAATTCCACTTCCCTACCGTAGAACTTGAGATTTCTAAAGTCAGGAAGTTATGTTAAGCGCTGTTTTGAGCGCTGACTGCATGAGTTCTGCTAAAACGCCCTCATGACCAGGATCGCTAGGTCATTTACATAGCCTTGAGAGTAAAAACCCGATTCGTTTAACTCACTTATTAGTTTATCAATTCCAAGCGCCTATTGGATGGACAAAAGAACTCCTCTCTATGGGCATGCCCTTGAAACTTTAGCCTTTTCTTTATTACTATATATCGAAGTATGTGCTGCTATGCTTTTTAACATTTGGTGCATCCACCTGGTAACCGTGTCACTAACTTTGTGTTCTAGTAGAGCCATATATGGATTTAATTAGGTTGTTACTAGAAGCCCCTTTTATGGCTAGAAATGCTGCAATTGACACTTTACCTTTCTGCATTTTATTATTATTAATGCGGAAGGAAGAAGCATAGAAAGCGCCTGCGACAGATCTGCCGTTTTTTTTTAATTTATTGCTATTTTTGACATTTACGGTAGGAGTTTCTCTTTCTAACAAAGGTCTACTTATTTTTCTAGTGTTATTAGCATAAACGAAGTCAAACTGATCGTTCTGATGGATTTTGCCTAATAGTGGGTATCCGTGCCATTAAATGGCTTAAATTATTTAACTACACATATAATTTTTTAATCAGTGACAAGACGATAAGCTGCTTATCAGTATTTTATTCTAGCTTTAAAAATTGGCCCTCCTGCATAGCATGACTCATGGACCACCCTTTCATTCGTTTATTCTAATTCCGAGCCTACAAGGTGTACCCTTATTAGGTGCTCAAGAATTTCACAAGTCGTTTGAGCTATTTCATTCAGAGGCGGAATTGATGTCCTCAGTTTACATGATATATTACTCTTCAAGATTCTCTGAAATCTAAGAGTGTCAGATATATATTCTCGATTTCCTGACAATACTTCCTCCATAAGTCGCTTACAGCATTTTGTTTCTTATTATTATATCTTGTTAAGGTTGCCCTATACAAGTCCTGATTTCCATACATTTTACCCTTGTTAAAAAGGCGTAAAGTATTTTTTTAAGGTCCTCTAGTCAAGGACTCCACTAGCGCGTATTCTTGTCTGTTGACTTAATAAGAAGAGGAGAACTGTCCGCACATGCTTTGTTCCTACCTTTTTGTAAAGTGTAGTTCGCAAATTCTATTTGTTTCATAAGCTTAATTCTATCTGATAAAGCACCTGGTAAATTGTTGATATCCTCCCTTCAAGTATCATAGTCAGTTGCTTTAGGATTCCTATGCCTGTGTACCTCAGGGCTATTGGCTGTCAAGGAGAAGCATATCTGTCTATGATCTGATTGGGTACGTTTTAGCAGTAAAGAGGTAATTCAATACAGACTCACCGCTGCGGTTGGTAACCTTTACTAATCGAAATCGAATGATGTGCATTAGCATCACATCCGATGAGCAATTGTTATCCTTTAATATAGAAGTAGTCCACAAGACTTCGCTATTCATCAGGTGGTAAATCCTGGGAGTCTAATGGTAGGTACTTTAGGCAAATCACAATGGACTAGCGCTTGCCAAATAAACGGTGCCTAATATTTACTGCCACTAAGTTTTTTAAAAAGAACCTTAGTAATCCAATAAATTTAATATCTTTTCTAACATAAAGTTTGTTTTGCTGTCAAAAGTTCGCTCAAGATAGCAGACGCTTCTTTAGCGTGATAAAAGTTCATCTTGATGAAATCCAGACAGAAAAGGAAACATCTATTGTTTATTTCAAGCTCCAGTTTTCTTCTTTACCTTTTCCGAATACAAATCTGGTGTTCTGTCTACGGGTGCAGCTTTGTTTCTAGAGAGGATCTTTATATTGATCATCTAAAACGCTCTCTAAAAGCTCTCAGCCATATCCTCGTCTTGAAAGCTATTATCCGTCCACATCTTTACACTAAAACCGCTTATTCTTACCACCTTGCCTTTCTCACTTCGCACGCATGTTTGTACTTTTGAACTTTGCCTCTCATTGCCTAACTCTACCTCCTTGGTTACAAGCTAATACTTATCTACTATTTACAATATTTGCATTTTACTTATACCTACTTCCTGTCCTATTTACAATCTTTTTTCCTTATTTCTCTTGCTTCTTCTATCTCTTCCTTTCTATCCTACCTAACTCCCCCATCACCCATGCTACTGCCCTTTTATCCTTGTTTTACGCATCAATACCTCGATGCTTATCCCACTCCTTTCCACCTCTACACTTTCCTTCAACCCTTGATTTACCCTTTCCGCACAATTCACACATCCTGACTTCTTTTTTCTCCTTTCTCACACAAATATTGTACTCTATTTCTTAACGTAGTCCACTTATAGCTTCTGTTAAACCTAGACTTTCATATTTTTTCCTCTTCTGCTGCCCTCTCTCTCTCTTCATGCCTTGCTTTTGAAGCAACTCATACC
Organism: Amphibolips quercusostensackenii; assembly: GCA_032357855.1. NCBI lineage: Eukaryota > Metazoa > Arthropoda > Insecta > Hymenoptera > Cynipidae > Amphibolips > Amphibolips quercusostensackenii. Next base: position 2,079,487 of record JAUELO010000031.1, on the reverse strand, counting down.
AATTTTTCCCTTCCTCATGCATCCTTTTCACTTCTTCTTTTTCTCTCCACTTTTCCTCCTCCTTTCAACACCTATTTTCCTGCCCCCTCTTCTGTTCTCCTTCTTCAACCAACACTCCGTGTCGAGCTTACTTTTCCCCTCTTTCAAAAATTACTTTTCATATTCACACGCTCGTGTCCCTGTTATAATCCCTAAGCTAGTTCTTTCGTTTGCCTCCTGGCAATATGATAAGGCGTATTCCTTGCTAACCGCAGTGACCACTTTACATACCTCTCCTGTAACCTATTGACCTTCTCACTTTTTTTTTACTTTCACAACTTCACTCCATAAAATAAGACACTTATCACCAGCGATTCAAACAATTTTATTCTCCTTCTAAAATCATGTTCGAACAACTTTTTTTTTCAACCCGGCACCATCCTCATCATCACATTAGCCCTTTTTACTTTTTCTTTTATGTGGCCATCCACTTTTCTTTTTGCCCGAAACAAGAAGCTCAGGTACACAAACTCTTTTAACTCCAGAACCGCCTTCCTCTTTTACTTCCAATTTCTCTATCATGCCTTTTACCGCCTTTCCTGAACACCATAACCTTGAACTCCTCTACATTCAGCTTCAACCTATTTTTATCTAGGTAGCTTCTCAATCTCTTTATTATTTTCTTTACAGCCTTCTTGCTTCTTGCTAGCAACACTATATCATCCGCTTATGCAAGTGCGCATATCCTAAACCCTTCTACCCGCACTTCTCCTTCAACTCCTCACTCTAGCTTAATCTCAATATCTGCGATTGAAATCGCAAAAAGCGTTGGGCTTAACGGACACTCTTGCTTCAAGCCCCTATTTATGTAGAAACCCTCTTCTCTTCTCTCCTTTATCGCCTCCCATGATCTCCCGCTATTCACCGAAGAAAACGCGCCTTTAAATAGACAAAAAGCGCGTACATATTAACCCTT
>JAUELO010000031.1:2066355-2078432 GCA_032357855.1 Amphibolips quercusostensackenii | reverse complement strand
GTGAAAAAATTGTATAGCAATCATGCGGAATGTATTCTATAGAATCCTCACATGAATATTCTAGTCCAATTTCTATAAAATTTGAACTAAAATCCATGTTTATTTTTCCACCCATGAATTTTTAAAAAATCCTATAGAACTTCCATATAATTCATGTAACGATCATATCAAATGCATTCTACAAGAACAATTTTATAGAATTTATTTAATTTATTCAATTCATTTTTAATTAGTAAAAATAAAAAAGAATTATTTAGACATTTCACTTACGTTATTTTTGTATTTTTTTCTGACATTTTCCGACCAGTTATCTTCACATCTAGTGCATTTTCTAGCATAAAGAGTACCCTGTGATTTGATTCCATTTTGCAAAAAAAAAAGAGAATTCCTTCCACTATGAACTTCATGAAATATTATTCAACTCGCGGAACAATGTAAATAGTTTGGCATCGAAAAGCACAACGATCTATTTAATTTAACAAAAACTATAACTATTACGATAAAACAAAAGTTAGAACGACATTTGAAGGTCATGTAATATAATTCCAGATATTTATTTGTTTATGTTTTAATTCTTTCGCTAACTGTACTGCGAGTGGTTTCGTCCGTCTAATAGACATGAATTGTTACGAGTCGCGCGCTTCAAGTTTTAAATTCGCAATACCTATTCAGTTTTTCGAAAAACGGTTTTCACAGAAAACTTCCTCGTAGTTTTCTAAACCACTTCTTTACAGGAAGTTTATATTTGCTAAAACTTCGCTCGATAAACGAAGTGATCGAAGATTATAAGGAATTGAATTCGCAATGGCCTAGAAAACAATTTTTTATTTTGTTATAAATAAGATAAAAACTTTTCGCTTATATCATCATTCTAAGAATACTTTGGAGAGTATTGTCTCCGAATTACATAAAAAAATTTTAAAAACTGTAGATGTGACGACAAGCAAGAGACCAAAAATTAATTACAAATCGACTTCAGAAAAGAACATTATCATGGCTATCTCGAAAACTATAATAGATACAACTTTTTCGCTACAGGAAAAAAGATGCGCCATCTAATTTCCTACAAGAATGCATTATTAAAAATCAAAATTTTAAATTTCGATTTTTATTAGCCAGGGGCCAGCCTCCCCTCCCTTTTACCGCGTTATGTCCCGTTCCGGAATCAGTGCGCTCGAATCCTTTCGGTCGTAAAATGCCTACTGTTTTAATTTTTTATAATGTTTACTGTTAAACATCAGAAATATGTAATGCTCATTTTTTTGTGATTTTCAATCACTTTCCAATAAATTTCCTTTTCACGTGAATACCTGTTTCTAAATATTTGATATTTGTAATGTGCATCATATAATATCATATAATCATACACATCAGGGTACCTCATAAAATTCTTTTTTTTTTCTTCAGAAAACCATAATTCAAAATTTTTTTTCTTTTTGTGGGTAAATAAGTCTTTTTTTCCAGATCAAAAAACATATATTTTGAGGTCGCTATGGAGGTTTTTATGTCCAAAATTCAACTTTTCAATGTTTTAAAATTTCTATTTCTACAAATTTAAGTTAATGATATTGTAAAATGCAGAAAAATCATTATCAGGGTGCCATGTGACCCTAAAATTTTTTCGTTCCGAAAAAATATTTTTTGATGGGTATTAACATTTTTGTGGATGCGGTTTGACGATCAAGTAGAGATTAAGACGTTAAATTCGCCCCTATTTTTCTTTATTCCGAAACTTATATGAAATATTGCTTACTTTACTGACAACAATTTCTAGTATTAAAAATTTTAGAATTTCTAGTCCTGCACTTAAAAATTAGTTTTTTCAAAAATTCAAACAATAGATAAATTCCTTTTAAAGGAAAGTCTGTATTACCATATTAAATTCTTATCTTATTCATTACATTTTTGCATTAATAATCGTCTTTTAATTTGAGAAGAAAAATAGTTGTTAAATAATTTTATTTTTAACAAAATTTCTAACTTTTTAGTGTTAAAAGTTAATTATTTTTGATTGAGAAGTCTGCTAATATATTTCTGGTTGAGAACTGGTCTCTTTTGGTTAAATTATACTATTTGGTTCACATTTAAACTAATTTGTTCATAATTCATTGTATTAGTTAAAGATTCATTTCTTTGGTTCGAAACTTGAATAAATATTTTTTGAATTCGTTTTTTTTTTGGTGAAAATTGATCGTTTTTAATTAAAAATTCAACAATATGGTTGGAATTTATTTAATTTGTTGCAAAAAAACGTCTTTGTTGAAGGTAAGACTACTCTTTTGAAAACTAATTTTATTAGTTGAGGATCCATCTACTTGCTTGAATATTTCACTATTTTGTTAAAAATTAATTTTTTTTTCTTAAACATTAATTTTTTTAATAGGAAGTTTTACTATTATTCCCTTTTTGGTTAAAAATTGATCGTTTATTTTTGTTGGGTTGTTAATTTTATTACTTTTGTGAAAAATTCAACTATCTGGTTAAAAATTCAACTTTTTAAAAAGAGAATTTGCCTTATTGGTGGGAAAATTGAACAATTCATTTCAAATTTTTCTTTTCTCTTGACTGCAAAAGCTTTTCTGGGTTAAAATTCAACTTCTTAGTTAAAAGTTCGTCCTTATGGTGTGAAAATTTTTCTCTTTGGGTAGAAACTTGATCTTTTTTTTCTTAAAAATGAAAATGCTGAGTTAAAAATTGATCTGTTTTGATAAATGGCTTAACTATTTTATTGAAAATTTGGCTTTATTAATTGAATTCAATTGGTTTCCATTTTAAATTAAAATCTCTTTTCGTTGAAATATCAACTATTGAATTGTTTGTTGAAAATTCACCTTTTTAGTTCTAATTAACCTTTTTTTATTAAAAATCGAACTATTTAGTTAAAAGTTCAACTTATTTCTTAAGAAATTATTTTTTCGTATTTTAAACATTCATCGCTTTAGTTCAAAATTCTACAATTTGCTTGCAATATTATTTTTTTCTTGACTGGGATATCTTTTTTGATTGAAGAGTACACTTTTTTCGAAACATTGTCTTTCTGGTTAATTTTTTTTTGCAGAAATTTAATCTTTGGGTTAAAAATACAAGTTTTTAGTTAGAAAGTTATATTTTTTATCAAATATGTTATTAGTTGGTTTAAAATTCAATTTATCAATTAAAAATGGAAATTTTTTGTCAAACATTCATATTTTTTTATAGAAAATTTAGGCCTTTGGCTTAAAAATGCACCCGGTCAGATTGCATATTTACCTTTATAATTAAAATTTCAACTATTTTGTTAAAAATGTATCACTTTTGCTTAATAGTTCAACTATTTTAATTTTAAATAAAAAATTTTTCTTGCTAGAAATATAAGCTATTATATTTTTCACTGCTAATTTTTCTTTTTAAGTAAACAAGTTTCAGGTTTTTAATTATTATGATATATATTCATTATCATTATTATTTATATATACACAATATACATTTTGATGATTTTATAAAAAGTAAAAGTAGCTAAGCGGGAATTACCAAATTTCATGATTTTATTTATATAAATATACAATTATACATTCGACAGATATTTTTATAAAATATTTTATAATTCTGGTAAATATTTTTCAAATAAATATTAGGTTTCAAATATATAATCTTCTTATGTGCATTATATAAGCCACATCAAAATAATATTTAGACATTTATAAACTATAAAAAATGTTCGTGTTTGTTTAATTTTGACTTTGTTGTCGAAATCTCGGTAACTTTTTTGATGCAATATTCATGTTCGCTGATAGTGCTGAATTTATAAATGCGACAATAAACGAAAATTATAGAGTAAAAAAAGATGCCGATAAACATTTTTTTTCATAACATAAAGTTTCTGAAGCAGTTTTATAGAGAAATATTACGATTTACGTTTTATCTCTTAATTTAGTAGAAAAAATAAATTCTCTTAGTGCTTAAATATTATTAAATGTAATTAAATTATTTTTTATGGCCAAGGAGACACCAAACCCTACAGTTGATAATGAGCCTTCAGTAGATAATCATTAATAAAAAGCAAAAATATGCCTAAAATAATTGATCATAATTTTAATATATTAAAACGTGATTCGCCCCACCTTTTGATAAAATTTAATTCATTATTCTACATATATTAGCATACTAAATTAGTGAATGTCTACGGTTGGCTCATTATGTACTGTGGGGTGGTCTCCTCTCAATCACTTTTAGAAAACTGTTGACCTTTGAACCCAAAAATATAAATGTACAATCGAGAATAATGATTTCTGAACTAAACAGTTGAATTTGGAAAAAAATGTTTAGACCAAACAGTTGTATTCACAGTCTAATAGTCCAGCTTTCAATCAAAAAAGACGAATTTTTACCAAATAGTTGAATTTCCAACAAATTAATCAAATTTTCAATAAAATATTCGAATTTGAAACCACATAGTTGAATTTTCGCCCTACAAGGATGAATTTTCAATCAAACAGTTGAACTTTTAAGAAAATAATAGAATTTTTAACCTGCAACAATAAACTTTCAAGCGGAATGACACATTTTTTTCAAAGAAATTTGCATTCTTGACCCAGAAGTTTTCTTCCAAAAACGATAAATTTTCAAAAAAATTTTTGAATTTTTCATAAAAAAGTTAAATGTTTAATTGAATAGTTTAATTTTCTGGTTCGACCACTAAAGTTAAGCAGCAATTGGCTCAGTTGTATTTGGATGGGAGCCGCCGTACTAGATGGAATGTGGAACAAATTGTAAAATTTCTAACTAAGATAATAAATATTTAACAAGAAAATAAAATTTCTTACAAAAAAATCTCAAATCAAAATGGAGATCAGTCTCATTTAATTAAGATAAATCCTCAACCAAAAAAGACGAATTTAAAAAAAAAATAGTTCAATCCTCAGAAAAAAAAAGTTTTTATTTCCGAATCTTCCGAACTGAAGAAGCTTTGAATCTAAGTCATCAAAATTACAGACATTTTTCATTGTTAACAGTTAAGACTCTTCAATTTTTAAGATTTACAATTCAAATTTCTGCAATTTGAAAGTGTTATAATTGAAAATTTTTGAATTTTAAAAATGAAGAATGGAAAATTATTTGATTTTCAAGACATATATTTTAAAGGTATGCAGTCTAAAAAATTTTTTTGGGGTAATAGTTCAATTTTAAAGTTTTACAATTAAGAGCTCTCTTAATTTCAAAATGTATACAAAAAATTCTTAAATTTCGATGAATTTTGGAAATAAAAAGTAAATTTTTTAATTCTAAAAATTCCAAATCGAAGAAATTTTGAATGTAAAGCATAAAAATTTTAAAATTTTGAATCATGCAATTTAAAACTTGCAAAATTTTTAATTAGCAATTGTCAAAATAACAAATTCTTCAGTTTCAAAAATTCAAAATCTAAATATTTACAATTCTAAGAAGTTAAAATTTAAGACTCATGAATTTCAAATATGTATCAACAAAATTATTAAACTTTAATGATTTTAGAAATCAAGAGTTAAGTTTTTATTTTTAAATTTTCCTGATCAAAAAAATTTTTAATTCTAAGCATCAAAATGACAGAATTTTAAATTGTAAAACTCAAAACTTGCATAATTTTTCATTGTTAATTCTTAAAAATCACAAATTTCAATTTTGCATATTTACAATTTGAAGTTCTACAATTTTGAAAAACTACAATTTAAATTGCTTGGATTTTTAAAATATAGAATTGTAAATTATTAAATTTTCAAGACTTATATTTTAAAAGTATGTAATTTTTGACATTTTTTTTTGCTGGAAAAGTTCAATTTCAAAGATTCACAATTGAGAATTCTTTAATTTTGATGATTCGAAATCAAAAATTCTTACATTTTGAATATTTTCAATTAAGGACTCTTCAGTATTCAATGTGTGTAATAGAAAATGATGCAGTAATTAAAGAATTCAAAGAATTTTAAGAATTAAAAATATTCCAGGAAATCAGGGAACTTCAAGATTTCACGGAATCCAGGAAATTACGAATATTCATGAAATTCAAGAAATTCCGAGATTCATGGAATTTAGGATATTTAGGGATTACAGGTAATTTAAAAAAATTGAAGAAAATCAGAGTATGCAGAGAATTTAAATAATTTTAGGAACAACTATATTCAAGAAATTCAGGATATTCAAAAATTATAGGGAATTTAAGGGATTCAACTTTATGAGAATTCAAAGAATTTCAGGAATATATATATATATATATATATATATATATAAATTTATACATAAATTTAAGGAATTTAGGGAATTAATAAAATTACAGAGGTTATAAAATTGAAGTAATTTTCGGGGTTCAGGGAATTTAGAATATTCAAGGATATCAGGGTACTTAGAGAAATCGAAGATTAAAAAAAATTCAAAGAATTTCGAGATTTTTAGGATTTCGGAAAAACTACCAGATTTTCATTGCACTAAACATTAAACTTTGAATTTAGAAAAAAAGAAATTAAAATGATTTCTTTTGTTATTAAAGCTATGAATTTTTAATTTTTAAGATTACAAATTTGATATTATACCGTTTTTCAGCAATTCAAATTTAACAATTTCATTATTTTTATTGACTTTAAGTCTTTGAAAATGTACCATTTTAAGTATTTCTTATTTACAGGTTGCTTAATTTCGAAGACTTTGAACTTGAATTTGTTTAATTATTTGAAGTCTTTAATTTTTAATTGTTTAAATGCAAACATTTATTCAAGAAATTGTGGAAATTTTAGGTAAAAATAATGATTTAAGGAATCATTGGTTTTAATTATTTTTTTAAATATAAAATTTATGTTTTGTTAAACGATACAATTTTTAAGTATTTCGAAATGAAACCAAATCATTTTCAATGTTTCGATTTATGCTTTCAATTTAAGATTGTTAAATTTTAAACGATTTCCGTTGAGAATAATTTATTGTTGAAAGTTTCAAGCTGAAAGCTGATTAACTGGATACAGAATTGGTAAAACCGTTTTGAAAGATTCAAAAAGGGGAAAGTCATAAATTTTTATAATATTTGAAATTGCAATTGCAATAGACTTTAGGACTTTCATTATTTTTATTGAAAGTAATATTAGAAGGCAAAAAGGTGGAGGGTTTCTTCTTTATTTCAAGTTTTTTATGTCAAGAAAAAATGAACAGTTATCATCTGAAAAAAAAATAAACATAGTAAGTAAAACTTTAAATATATTTATTTCAAAAACATTAGTAACCTATTACTCATTTCAATTTTTGTTTCGATTTCATTTAAAATATCAACATTATGTGTAATTTATTGTTCATTTCAGTTTATTTTATTTATTCCATTATATTTTGCTCAAATTATGTTTTTGAAGTAAAAATTGTGTATAATTTTTGTTCTAAGTAAGCTAATTCTTGCAATTTATTTCACGAAATCGAAAATTGATTTAATAGCTTTCAATAAACCTCTAATCTCAATTGGCGTTTGTGGTTTTGATAGGATATGATCACCGGTGAAAAAATTACTGATAATAAGAAGAGATAAAGTTGGAATGATATTGTCGAAGAGTAGAATCGTAGGGTTCTTAACAATACAGCAATTTGAATAAATGTCTTGTATTATCAGACTTGAGATAAAACGCACCGCGTAACTTAGTTTGGTAACATATATAAACATATGCAATGTATACATAGTATGAGAACGAACAGGAACGGTGTGTGGGGATGCGCTTGTTAGAGATATTCCAGAGAGGTACCTCGACCCACATTGGAAATCTCTATGAAGTTTTCGTATAAAAACGGAAAATGAGGAGCATATTATTTCCGGATGGAAACTTCCTTCAATGCGTTTTGCACGTGCAAAATTGCATAGTAAATTTTATGCATACAGGGAGAACGTTTATTTCTAATAGGAATTAAAAAGATTTTCTCTTATTTCGTAAATTTTTACTTCCTTTCATTTTTTGCTTCCTCGTATAAGGTGGTTTGTAATGATCTAGATTTTTGAATCTACTTTTTTTTACATGTGTGTGTGTATCTATGTAACTTTTCTCTTGTTTATTATATCTCAAAAAGTAAAAGAGCAATAATAATGACATTTTTAAGAACTGTAGCCCTAATTAATTGAGGGTCTGATAGGATTCGGAGCTTAATCAGCCAATTAAAAGTTTTTTTCTGTTGTTAGAAATTGAAAGGAAAATTTTTTAGCATGTTTATATAAGAAAAACTTGTTTGAATTTCGAAATACAACGATACTATATCTGATGTATTTGTTCGCGTCTTCGAGACGCACTGATTGACTTATTGCGAAACCTGTTATGACTCACGAGTACCGATTTATAAAGTTTAAAAAATGTGTGTATTCCGTTTGTATGAGAAAAACTTTGTTTATTTTAGGAATACTACAGTACTATATCTGATATATTTGCTCGCGTCTTCGAGATGCGTGAAATTTCAGAAAAAAATTTTTGATATTGGGGATCCAACAAGATATCATATGATATATTTGTTCGCGTTTTTGAGACGCATCGACTGATCTATTTAACAACCTTTCACGTCTTCTAATGATGTAGCAAAACATATTTATAATTTTTCAAAACAGAATGGTTATCTTGTTAATATCAGGAAAAAATTTTATATAGACAATACAACGAGACTGTATATGACATATTTGTTCGCATTTTCGAGATCCATCAACTGACCTATTGAACAACCTTTTATGACCCCTTATGATCTAGCAATACCTATTTATTATTTTTCACAATATATTGTTCTTTTTTATTATATTAGGAAAACCTTTTTTATATTGGGTAGGAAACAGTACTCTATTTGATGTAATTGTTCGCGTGTTGGAAGCGCGTCGATTGACCTATTGACGAACCTTTGATGACATTTTATGCTCAATCAATAGCGACTTATGAAGTTTAAAAAGAAAGGTTATATTGTTCATATGAGGAATCTTTTTAATTTAGAATATAATAATAACATAAGCTAAAATGTTATATGTTAGAACCGATCACAATAGTTGACCTTTCGGTGGTCTTTCTGATTTTCGGCAAGACAGAAACATAAGCCTGGCAAATATTGTGAGTGACCATTATTTTTTATTGATAGTAAACAATATCCCTCTATGAGGAAGCAAATTTGTTTGATATGAGCAAGGAAGCAAAATTTTTATGAAATGAGGACAGATAAAGACATCCATAGTACTTCGCAGTGGTATTTTTTATAAGATGTATATTTTGTAGGTATATAGGGAATAAGCTTAACGCAGGTGTTTCTGGTTCATTCAGGAATTTAAAAGAATTTTAGGCCATTTCTCTAAATTCTCAGAGTAATTTAGGTATTCAGAAAATCTCAAATTAAAACATAAAATTGTACTTCATTTCGTTTCTTAACTAATTTAGAGCTTAAAACTATACTCTATTATACAAGTATCACTCAAAAGTTTTTTTATGAAGTGATTTGCAATTGTTGAAAAATTAATTAAATTTGGTAAATAAGCAATTTTTATTAAATCTTTTAAATGAATTTAGAAGCAAAAATATTTCCTTTTTGAAAGTATACTTAACGACTAAAGTGCTCTCTGTCGCAACAAATAATTCATACATTTTTATTCAATTTAAAGGTTTTTGTAGTCTTTAATGGACGAAAGTCGTGATAAATAATATGCAGTCAACTTTCACGTTTATAAATTTTAAATTCTTAATAAATTCGTGTTAAAAAATTTTTAACATTATTTTAAACATTGCTTCTAAACAAGGTTTTGTTAATTCAGAATAAAGCTCTTATACAAAGACAAAGGTCAGGCCTTGGAACAAAGTATACTTTCAAGAAACAAAGACTGTTACCTATATATTTAATCAAAAAGACTTGTTATAAACTGTTTTATTCATTGTGTAAAGATTGCGAATCGCTCCGTCACAAATCTTTTAAATTATACTAATGTCATGAATTTTAATTTTGAAGTCGAAATTAATTATAAAAGAAAATAAAGACTAATTCTATGCCTAAATTTAAGATTTTTCTAAAAATCTGAAGCTCTCTAGGTATTCATAGAAAAGACAATTTTTAAATAGAAGATTTTTCTAAAATTCCACATTTAACTGATTCCCTAGGGTTTTAGGCCAAACCCTAATTTTTCTAATTACCTACAACATATGCAATGTTCTCTTGATTCCTTTACAATTTTTGTTCATAAATCCAAAAATTATCACAGGATTTTTTTAAAATTTTCACACTTCTTCAATACTAAATCTTAAAATAATGTAAACTGCAGACTCATAATTTCCAAAGCAAGGGTAAATTCAAATATTTCAAGTCTTATCTTTCTCCTGCTTCAGGTATTAAAATAATGCATTATACTCGGCATTCTACGTGTCTCGTGAAGTTTTAGGTCTTCACCTTTTGTCGAGCAGGACCAAACGAAATTTGTCAAACTTACTCTCTAGAAGTTTGTGAGTTAGTGGGACTGTTCGCTAAGTAAAATTTATTTAGTGTTTCCTTTTCTTTGGACGAAAAGAGGAACTGAAACGGGTATAAAAGTTGATTTTGTCGTTATTCTCCTTTCAAAATTGTACTAAAGTAGGTAAAATATTATTAAATAAATATTTACTAATACAATTTTTTTTAAAGAAATCATTCTTCTGTAGCTCCACTGGAATTCGAATCCAGGTCTACAGATTTCCGGTCTGGTGCTTTAACCCACTAGTAGATCAAAAACGGTTGTTTCATCGACAAAAAACTACTTCACTACGCTGGTTGACAACATAACATCGAAACTTAATTTTTTTAATAAAATTGGAAATATAAAGTCTGACGAGACGTGCAATGACGTACTTCAGGCTGTTTGATAACCGACGCTTTCTCCCGCTCGTTGCACACGATGCTTTTTTCCATCACCGGGCCGGGACGAGCTATTACGTTCGTTATCAAGAATCTAAGCTGGGATGCGCAGTTGCAGGGAAAAGGGGTAGACTGAGAATGCGCATGGATAACTTAGTGCTCTAGAGAACTAAACGGCACATTACTTAGCTGTGACGTCACCAATCGAGTAAAGACCGACTTAGATTCTTCAGAACGAAAAGGTAAGTAGCAAGTTGCGGCGCGGGCATTGGAGAAAATAATGAATCTCGTTCCCCTCCGTAGCTTAGTGGGTTAGATCACCAGATCGGCTTACCTGCTAACACATAACCTGGTAACACATATTATATCTACGCCAATTTATATTCGTTCAGTTCTCAAGCAAGTTTTAAGAAGAATAATAAATAAAAATAGTATATTTCGATACGAGAGGCCAAATGGGTGGTTTGCTCACTGCGAGTGTGAAGGCCCAGTACTAACTCGAAGGCGAGGCAAAAAATTGAAAATCAATATAAATTTGGGCAATGTAGGTTAGTGTAGTCGAAAAACGGATTGGATAATTTTTTTTAAATTTTCATGCCCTCACCCCCCCCCCCACACCAAATGTGCTGTAATCGAAAAAATACGTATTGTTTGTTTTGGAAAAATTGATATAGCATATCTATTTGTCCCTTAACATTTCAAAATGAGCCGTAGAATACAAATCAAAAAATAATTTTAGAATTTCATCCCAATACTCCTGTTTTATAGGTTCCCAAGAAACCTAATAAGTGAAAAATTGGAATTTGCAAATTTTTGTCGCTGATTTTTATTTCTTTAGGTTTGTTTTAGTACAAATTGTTCATAATACCTTAAATATTACATTTTACTAATCATTGAATGTTTGAAAACAATTTATTATTGTTTATCGAAAATTTTTCTTCGTATAGATGTAAAAAGTCTCGGCTTTTTCTGATTGCTTCAATTTGTTTTGAACTTTGTAGTTAGATCAAGGAAATATTAACGTGAAGTTAAGAAAAATAATTGTTTAAACAATATGAATAATTAAAACAATACTATCTTAGCATAATGCTAGGAAATTGTAATTTCATCTGCATTTTCCAACCATTTTTTTAGCTTTTTAGTTAGAATGATGTAATAAGTCATGCCAGGGGGGGTTCAAACCCCCCCCAGAGCTCAGGCTTATGAAATTTTTTTCGATTTAGCGATGGCAATTTTTCAAAATCTTGCTTTTTGGAAGTTTT
>JAUELO010000031.1:2040355-2063993 GCA_032357855.1 Amphibolips quercusostensackenii | reverse complement strand
TCAACTATTCTATTGAAAATTCGTATTTTTGTTCCTAAAAAATCAATTACATGGCTTAAAAGTTAACTACTTTTTAAAAAAATGCTACGGTTGATGGATCATTTCAGATAAAACTTGATCTAGTTTGAAGAAAATCCGGCTGTTTAGCTTGAAAATTCAACATTTTGGTAGAAAATTAAACTATTTGCTTCAAAATGATATTTTTTGTTATAAATTAATATTTTTCGTTGAAAATGAAACTATTTAGTTGGTAAACGGTATTTTTTAGTTTATTTCAACAGGTTAGAAATTCGTTTCTTTTAATTAATTTTTTAAACCACAAATTTTGATTATTCCTTTTTGGTAAAAAAAAATCTTTTCTAGTAGAAAATTAATTTTTCTCGTTTAAAAATTCATCTGTATGTATCAGTATGCAACTATTTTATTAAAAATTTGACTTTTGGTAGGAAATTAATCATTTGAGGTAGGAAAGTCATATTTTTTTATTAAAAATTTAACATTCTTGGTCAAACATTCATTCTTTTCTGTTTTTTATTGATATGTTTGTTAAAAATTTGTATTTTTTGGTTCAAAAATCAACTACTTGGTTCAAAATTCATATAATATTTAATAAATTTCTACAATTGTTGCATCATTTGAGTTGAAAATTGATCTATTTTGTGAAAGATTCTTCTGTTTGGCTTAGAATTTCAACAATTTCGTAGAAAATTAAACTATTTGACTAAAAATTCGTTCTTTTGTATTAATTTAAAAGGATAAAAAATCTTTTTGTTTCAAAATTTATTTTTTAAACTAAAATTTTGAAAATTTTATTTTTGGTTACAAAATTCTTTTTAGTTGAAAATTCAAATAATTAGATTAAAATTCATCTTTCTGGTCAAACGATTTATATATTTGGTAGACGATTTAATTTTTTTAATTCCTTTTTTGGTAGAAAATTCGTCATTTATTGTAGATAAGTAATTTTTCTAGGTTGAGAATAAACTTTTTTAAAGTAGATTTAACTTTTTAGATTTAAAACTCAACTGTTCTTGGTTAAAAATTTAGTTAAAATTGGTTTGTTTGAAAATTTTTTTCGAAAGTACTTTTTTTGTTTGAAAATAAACTTTTTTAATGTAGATTCAACTTTCAAGGTTTAAAACTCAACTGTTTTTGGTTGAAAATTTGGTTAAATTTTGTTTTGTTTGAAAATTTTTACCATTTCGTTTTGATTGCCCCGTTAAAACCCCGTGAATTTCCATAAAATATTACTATATTTCTTGAAATTCCTTGAAATTCTTTGAAATATTTAAAGTCATATGGAATCCTTAAAAAAAAACCAATAAAATACTTTATTAAAAGCCTTCCAAAATTTTCAAAATTTTTGAAATTTCCGTAAATTTAATAAAATCCGTTTCAATTAAAAAAATTCCTGAAAATCGCATGAAATTTGGTTAAATCCCTTAAAATCCTTGGGAATTCTTTACTGTCTGGAATAAGCTTTTGGCTTTAACGTTTTATCTAATTTTACATAGTTTTTCGAATAGCTAATGCAAGGCACAGAATTTGACATCACACACAGAAAATATAAAAGTGAATAACAATCTTTTGGAATATTAAAAAATATGAAAATAAGTGATTTTATTTTCCAAGTATTTCAACGAATTCCTGTGTTGTCCTTGTTTTCGAGAAAAATTTGTTGAAAATTCTTTTTTTTTTGAGGTTGAAAATTTAATTATTTTCTTAGAAAAATGTCTTCTTAATTAAAACTTATATTTTTGTATTTAACAGTCAACTAAAATTTATTTTAATGAAAATTTAAATATTTTTTCGAGAAAAAAATGTTAATTAAAACATTCATCTATTTTAGTAAAAATTACATCTTCCTTGGATAAAAAAGCAATTGTTTAATTAAAAATGAATCTTCCTTATTTGTCGGGTTAACTGTTTTCTTTTAAAATTTTGGTAGAACTACGTTGTTGAGGAATCATTTTTTTGTTAAAGATTTATATTGTTACTTAAAAATTCATCTCTTTGGTTGGAAGTTCCACTATTTTGTTGAAAAATGATCTCTTTTAATTCAAAATTCAACTGCGTGGTCAAAAGTTGAACTAATGTGTTGCAAATTTGTCTGTTTTTTGTTTGAATGAAATTTTATCTCTTTGGTTAAAAATTTAACTATTTCAGTGAACATTTGTTTTGCTAAAAATTCTTATTTTCTGGTTAAAAATTCCGTTTTTGTATAGAAAATTCGTCTTCTGGCTTAAAGGTTCAACAATTTGGGTAAACTGTTCTTTCTTTCCTGATGTAAGAATCGTTATTTGTTCAAAGTTTGTCTTTTTTGTCCTGAAATTAATTTTTTTACGTAATTTCATCTTTTTTGGTTGAAATGTCAACTATCGCACTTTCTTGTTGAGAATTCATCTTTTTAGGTTAAAAATGTAATTGTTTTGTTGAAAATTCATGTGTTTGGTCAAAAAGTTATCTTTTATGGTAGAAAAGTCTTTTCTTGTTTCTAATGAATAAATAAATTAAAAATTTTTTAATTTTTATCTGATATATTGTTTTATTGCGTTTTAAAAAAATTTGATGTTGAAAATATAATAACAAGATAAAAAGCATGGACTATTTTCAATGCAAAAGATTTCCCTTAGTTTCAAGTCCCATATGTTATCACCGTTGAACTAGGATTTATCTCCTCTTGATTTACCCCTTCCGGGAATTGAAGCCGCGCCGCGGTCTAGTGTGAGAGGAGCTGCGGAGCAAGAAAGAGGGATCGTTCGTGGTCAGTCAAGCGTGAAAAAACAGGAGCGTATCAATAAAGCGCTTTATCTTAATGTTCTAGCTAAATAACTGCGTCACAGCGTTACGCCACAGTTGACTCTTAAGCAAGAAGAGCACACACGTGTGCACAGCGAATAAGCACGAAAGCGGGATCGTATCGACCAGCATGGGGGCTTCGAAGCCAACTGAAGCCGATCGAACCGATTGCACTATTTCGTGTCATAATGCAACAAACTAATTTTATGCAATAGAATGAGCCTGTGATGCTAACTGGCTACAACTTTTTTAACTGCTCATATACCGAAAAGCGCAGGTCTAATTACAATAATAAAATATGCACTTGGAATATTACATTAATAATAAATTATTTGAAAAAATTAGTTATGTCTTAGATTTAATTTGAATAATATTTAAAGTAAAAAAATGAAAAATTATTCATCTGTATTATTATTGATAGTATTTATTGATTTTAAATCGAGCTGTGCTTTTCAGTACATGCGCAGTTGAAAAAGTCACAGTCTGTTGGCGTTGGCATCACCACTTTAAAAGTATTGCTTCAAGTTTAAAGGCCCACGCCCACTGCAGCGTTTCGTAACCTCAAAGTTTTAAGTGTTTGCAAGTGTTTTGCAAAGTGTTTTGTTGCAAAAGAGTGATGTGATTTTTGATACTGCTGTCTTCAAATGGTTAAGACAAGCGAGTGGCAGAGGTGATTCAGTATCCGGACCGACTATCATTCGAGAGAAAGCTCTCATATTATCTAAAATGCTCAACGGTCCGCAAACGTTTTAAGTACGTAAACAGGAAAAACATTTATTTTAACGTGTAACAGCAAACTTTCTTTCTTATTTCTGTTGAATACTTAGTTTAACCTTGTCTCTGTGTTAGAAAGAAAGATTTAAAAAATATTTTCTACTTCGCAGGAAAATCCATTGAAAATAGTTTATACGCCCCTGACTTGTTAACGTTTAGAGCACCTACATTTAGCTCCACCGTTAGTCCAAAAACCAGCGCTAAGTCCCAGTTCGACTGTATTTCTGGAAAGCATAAATAAAATCTAGTAAAAGAGGGGAGGTAGAAATATTTTGTTATGGTTCGTTACAGGGGTGTGGGGGTCTTGGAGAGGGCCTATAATCAGTTACGTAATGAAAGTACAACCCCTTAAAATCGAGGGGTTAAAGCTTTGTGTGATGATCTGTGACGAAGAAGTACACTCATATCACGTAATTTGGCTGACCTCGCTGGTAGACGGCCAACTATTGGGTGCTATTAAAATTCAACACTTCAAACGATGGCATTCAGTGTTGGCCTTCAAGGGGCGCTCAGCAAGGGGGGGGGGGATAGAACCAGTCAAGCGTAAGCAACCGTGAAACCGGCAAACTAATGAGCGGTCAATTTACGCGAGATAAGTGTAGAAGGTTGAAAGAAGCGTTCAAAAAAGGGTGACATGGTTTTTGAACGACCCCTAGGAAGGAGAGGTAAGGTGCTCCAGTTACTCTTTCTGAAAGGATAGCCACGAGTAGAGGACATTCAAAACCAACATTGACCTCCAGTGCGATGTAACATAGAGGGTGAACTCGCCCGATAAATTTTCCTCGGTGACGTCTACCGAGTGGCTCGCCTTATATGTAACTAACTCACCGTAATCCAGCCTTTAAGTCAATTAACTTCTCTTCGCCTCCAACCAAGCGAGGGATGATTAAGGCGACGTGTAACTTCGGTCTATAAATTCTTGCGATGTATTTGCTCCTTCATGTTTGCGCGTGCTTCGAGGGCCCGGCCTGCCTAGCCTGTCCGAAGTATATGCGGCTTAATCAAGATGCTATCGTCGTCACTTCCAGTGGTAACTCTAGATCATGGTAACCAGACTCAAACTTTAAGGCATCGCACGCGATAAGCTTTGCATTATAAAGCAAACGCGCTCTAGGAAATCCAATTTTTTACGGTTACGTTTATCAAACTTCAACAAGTGCAAAGATTTGCTGATCAGCAAGTAACGATGAAATACAGTACCGTCCAGGAGTACGAGGAAACCTAACAAACTAGCGATTAAAAACATGCACTCACTTCTCGCGGAATATCTTCAAAACAAAATAATTTAAAATAAATAGAAAGGTTACTAAATTTAACATCAAAATAAACCCTTTCCTCTCTTTTTCTCGTCTTTTTGCTTACATTCGAACTATATTAATAGAACCTAACAAAAAAAATAAACTGATTTTGGTTGAAAAGTTTACCATTATATTTTTTATTTGGAATTGATCTCATTTGGTTAAAAATTGTATTATTTTGTTGAAAATGCAAATTTAATAATTTCTGGAAAATTTACCTATTTTGTTAAATAATCATATTTTTTGTTCCAAGTCTTAATGAGTTGATCATTCATCTTTTGCGATTGCAATTTCATCTTTCATGGTTAAAAATGAACTTTTTTGTTGAAGATTTAACTTTTTAAATTAAAAATTTAACTGTTTTCTAACAAATGTGTCCTTTTGGATTAAAAATTCATCTTTCTTGGTTGAAATTAGAATTTTTTGTTAAAAATAAACTATTTTGTAAAAATT
Source organism: Amphibolips quercusostensackenii (assembly GCA_032357855.1). Taxonomy (NCBI): domain Eukaryota; kingdom Metazoa; phylum Arthropoda; class Insecta; order Hymenoptera; family Cynipidae; genus Amphibolips; species Amphibolips quercusostensackenii. The sequence continues at coordinate 2,058,669 of JAUELO010000031.1, read as the reverse complement.
TAAATCTTTTCTGAAAAAATCGTCATTTTGCATTGAAAATTCAACTATTTTGTAAAAAATTTTCTTTTAGTTTTAAAGTTTAACTAGTTGGTTGAAAATGAACTGCTTTGTGGAGAATGCAGCTTTTCGGGTTTCAAAATAAACAGTTTTCTAAGGCATTCAACTTTTTATCTTGAAAACTTAACTCTTTGTCGAAAATTAATCTTTTTTGGGAGAAACCTTTTTTTGTTGGACTTTAACTATTTTGTTTAAAATTCGTTTTTTTTTGTTGAGTTTAACTGTTCTTGATATAAAATAAAAATATTATTTGTTTAAAATATCAAGTTTTATAGTTTTCGTTAAAAATTCATTTTTTTTTTTTTGCAAAGAAGTTATCATTCTTGGTTGAAAATAAACTTTTTTGTTGGAGAGTCAACTTTTCTAATTATAAATTTAAATGTCTTCTAAAAAATTCTTCTTTTTGGATTAAGTATTTTTTTAAACGTGTTATTGCACTCTTAGTCTTGTTTTTGGATTTGAAAGTCTACTATTATTATATTTTGACCTCAGAATTCATCTTCTTTGGTTAAAAATTTTAATAGTCGATTAAGAACTAAATTATTTTGTTAAAAATTTAACAATACAAAAAATCATTTTTTAGGTAAAAAATTTAACTGTTTTGTTAGACATTCATTCTTTTGGATTTGACATTCTTTTTTCTTGGTTGAAAATGAACTTTTTTGTTGAAAATTCATCTTTTTTTGGTTAAAAATTTAACTACTTGGCTTAAGGCTGGAATGCGTTGTTACAAATTTATTTCTTTTGTTGACGATTCATCCCTGGTTAAAAAATTTACATAATTTGTTAAAAGTGGTTTTTTTGTTCAAGAATTACTTTTTGTAATTGAAAAATTCAACCGTGTAAATTAATGAGAATTAATCTCTTTTAGTTGATTCATCTTTTAGTTTTTAGAATTAGAATTCATCTTTTAGTTATAATTTATACTTTCGGCTGAAAATTTAACTATTTTGTTGAAATCTAGTTTTTTTTAAATTAATTTATTAGACTAAAAATTTAAATAGTTCGTGAAAAATTCTTGTATTTTTTTTAATTCCTCTTTCTCGGATGACTTCAACTGTTTTCAATCAAAAATTAATATCTTTTTTGTTTGAAATATCATCTATTATAATTTTTATTGAGGATTAATCTTTTTTGATAGAAAAGTCATCTTTCTTGGTTAGTAATAAACTTTTTTTCGATCAAAACTATTTGAACTATTTATTTAATAATTTAACTTTTTTGTTGAAAATTTAAGTTTTGTAGTCAAAAATTGACTTTTTTGTTCGAAATTCGTCTTGTTAGTTGAATATTCATCCTTTTACTTGAGAAATTATACTTTTGGTTAAAAACTGTATTACTCTTTTGTGGAAAATGTAATAACTTTGTTGAAAAATTTTTGATAAAATTAATGCATTTTGATAGAATTTCGTATGTTTAAGTAGGGAAAATTCATATTTTTTTTTAAATGTAGCTATTTTGTAACGAATTCATCTTTTGAATTTGAAAATTAAACTACTTGGTTAAAAGTTTGGGTTAATCTCTTTTTTTGAAACTTCATTTTTTTTTTTTTAGTTAAGAAGTAATTTTTCAAACTAACAATATAACTATTCCATTTTCAGTTAGAAATCTATATTTTTAATTCAAACTTGATCTTTACTAGTTAAAAACTTATGTATTTTGTTATAAATTTGTCTTTTTTGATCGAAAATTATCTTTGTAGCTAAAAATTCATCCTAATTGGTTAAAAATTTAACTTTCTAGTTCTAAATTAACGTAATTTGGTTGTGGATTCAACAATTTGGTGAAAAATTAAATTATTTGATTAAAAATGGACTTTTTTGTTTAGATTTATAGTTTTGGTCTAAAGTTATATATTTTGTTAAAAATTAGGCTGTGTCTAGTCGTCCAAAAATAAAGGGAGCTGAAAAAGGGGATGGACTAGTCATTCCGAGAATTTGGAATGATATTTTTTGAACGAAAATTAAACCGTTTTGTAAATAATTTGTCATTTTATCCCTAACGCTCAACAATATTGTTAAATATTTATATATTTTTTTTAAATTCGAGTTTTTTTGGTAAAACATTACTCCTCTTTCTAAAAAATTCATCTTTTTGATAAAAATTTTACTATTTGGTAAGAAATTCATCTCTTCTTAGTTAAAAGTGGAACTACTTTATTAAAAGTTGAACTATTTTGCTTCAAATTTATCTATTTTTCAAAGATTCACTTCTTTGGTTTAAAATTAAACTCTTTTGACAAAATTTCAATTTTTTTTTTGTTAAAAATTAATTTTTCATCTTAAAATTGCACATTTCATTTTTTTTCGAAATATGTCCCTTATAAATTAAACATTCAACTGTATAGATTAAAATTTAAGAATTTTGTTGAAAATATGTCTTTTTGGTTAGGAAATTAATCTTATTGAAAAATATAGAAAAAACTCAAAGAAGAGAGGAACAATTTACCAAAATTTCTTTTTTATCGAACACGCTTTTGAGGATTTAACAATTAAATTTAAAAAAATGGGTGAAACGGGTTAAAGTTTAGCTGGGTAATTGAAAGGGGGTAAACTCGTTGTGTCGAATCAAAGAATCTCCACCGCATTCCAACAGAGGGCAGCACGTTACTGCGTAAGTAAGGCGTAAGTAACACGCTTGTATGCAAAATACGATATAAATAGCAAATCTGGACAAACCGGAAACAACTTAGGAATTATAATCAATTTCAGTTAGATAAAAAAAATCATGGAAATTCATCATTTTTAAATTAACTATTCATACAATCATTAAAAATTATTTAATTTTACTAAATTGAATTTCAAATTTATAAATAATTTCTTTTATGTTTAATACGAAGAATTTTTGTGAATTATTTCTTACTGTCGTCATTTTCGCAATTTAAACTTTTAATATTTTCACAATTAAATGTGTTGTAAATATTTTTATTTGAATATTAAAAAAGATAGAAATAAAGAAAGGTGAGTGAGAAAGAAGAAGATAGGGTATTGGGAAGTAACCTTATTTTTCTTTCCTATTTTTTAAAAATTTTAAATCTTTAAATTTCTTAGATTAACGCCATTATAGAGTACAATTTTGCATACTTAAAAAGAATTCAAATTTTTATTTCATCAAAATTTAATTCTTTATTTTTTATCAAATTGAAAATAAAAATAAAATCAGTTAATTGAGGAAATATTTTTATAGATAGAAAGTTGAGATCTTTTTTGCAAATGATTTTCATACAGTGGGAAGCCTGACAAATTAATGGTGGCGTTCAAAAGGTATATAAACCATATTTTGAAAATTTCTTATAAGAGACAAAAAACGTCCCTAAAGATCAAATTTTTAATTTAGAAACAAAAAAACTTGCTTTCGAGATTAAACCTTACTGCTTAATTTAAGGCGTAAAAAGTTTAATTAAAAAATATTACAAGGTTTTAAAAAAATGGAGGTAGAAGATTCTTTTTTACATGAAGTGTATGTTTTTTAACTTTACACGGTGATTTAAATTCTTATTTTTATTAAAAAGAAGGAAGAGCAAAATTGATTTGTAGCTTTAAATTAACAAAAAATCACAAAAATTCCAGAATCATATTTGAAATCGTTTATTTTATTACAATACATTCAGTTCAAATTTTTTCTAATGCTTTGAGATTCATACAAATTTTAGATGTGACTTTCGACCTGAAAGAGTTAAAATTTAAAAAAATCGTTGAGTTTCAAAAAGTCTGTAAAAGCTTTACGATTTTCAAAAATTACCCCTTAACACAATATAGCATAATTTTTAAGTATCTCTTTTTTATTAATTAATTATTTTATCTTAAAATGCTTATTTGACTTTCATAAATATCAAAAAAGATACTTATATATTACGTATAGTTTCTTAAGGGGTGACTTTAGGCCAAGGTGGGGATGCATTTACTTGTAAAATACATCGTTTAGTCCTCATCAATATTTTTTCATACAATAGTTCACCTCATCTCTGTGAAGCTTAACAAACATATTGAAAATTAAATAATAATAATAAAAATAATTTAAAAAAATTGTTTGGATCACCCTGTTGAATAATTTGAAATTGTACAAAAATTGTTTGTCTGATCACTCACAGATTTTTCTACTAGCCACCGTTCATATTGAGTACCAAGCACACTAACCCATTTCTCATAACAGATAAATAATGTCAATTTTTAAAAAATATCATAAATTGCGACTTTACTCGAGAATGTTTTAGGAACATTTCGACACTCGATATTATGGAGGTATAGTATAAATTTATGGTTTGCCCCACCCCAGCGCATACGTATAGCTTGGTTCGAATTGATGTCACGAAATTATTACGCTACGTGTAATTCATACAACGGCATTGTTAATTGTGAATACGGTATAATTTAGTTATTAATTGGAAGCAAATGTTATAACAGTGTTAATTTATGTTATATTGTCGAGACCGAATTAATCTTGTAACTAGGTTATATTATTACTGAGTGTGCTTTGAAGTCATTGAACTGAGGGTCCTTTTTGAAAACTTATATTTTTAATTTTAGTAATTAATTACAAGGTACCAAAAATTAATTGATTTAATTATTTATATAATCGTTTTAAAATTAGAGCGATTTAAAATTAGAGGTCATATTCGTTTTTATACTTCCTGGATCCAATTTTTTTCTTTTTGATTTATTGTTTAGAGATTGTACGATCCATTTTTTTAGGAATGTTTCTCAAAGAAAGAGGTGATGTGCTATACAATGTAAACGCAGACTTCACTATCAATCCCCTATTACCCTCTTTACCATTTTTTGAAAAATTCCTATTTTTTCCCTGTTTTCAAGAAACTTCCCCTTTTTTTCGTTTTTTTGTTGAAAATTCAAGCTTTATGACAGAACATTCAACTGTTTCCTAAAAAATTCGCCTTTTCGACTTGAAAATTCAACGGCTGGGTTTTTGGTTAATGTCTAATTTTTTTGTAAAAATTTGACCATTTGGTTTAAAATTTATTTTTTGGCTTAAAATTCTATTTGGTTAATATTTGTTTAGCTTTGTTGAAAATTTAATAATTTCCGGAAAATTCATTTATTTTGTTGAATAGTCATATTTTTTGGTCGCAATTTTAACTACTTTGTTGGCCATTCGTCCTAATAGGTTGACATTTGATGTGTCTTGATTGAAAATAAACTTTTTTGTTGAAAATTTTACATTTTAAATGAAAAATTCAACTGTTTTCTAAAAAATGTATCCTTTTGGATTAAAAATTCATCTCTCCTGGTTTAAGTTAAACTTTTTGGTTGAAAATGAACTTTTTTTTTAAATTCAACTGTTTTCTGATGAAACCGTCTTTTTGTCTTAAAAATTCGACTTTTTTGTAAAAATTTGTCTGTTTGGCTTGAAAGTTCAAATAGTTGGTAAAAAGTTCATTTCTCTTGTTTAAGAATGAACTTTTTTGTTGAGGGTTCAACTTTTTATTTGTTTTGGTAAAAAACCGTTTTTGTTGAAAATTCAACTATTTTGTTCGAACTTCATTTTATTAAGTTGATTTAAACTGTTCTTAATTTAAAATAAAAATTTTTTTTTGTTGGTTTTTATTGTTTAGTTAAAAATTCAACTATTATAGTTTTTTTTTTAAATTCATTTTTTTTTGGTAGAAAAGTCATTCTTCTTGGTTGAAGATAATCTTTATTGTTGGAAAGTCAACTTTTTTGTTTAAAAATTTCGTTGTCTTTGAAAAAATTTTTCTTTATAGGTTTCGTATTTTTCTAAACGTGTTATTGCACTTTTGATCTTGTTCTTTGGTTTCAAAGTATATTATTATATTTTGGGCTTGGAAATCATCTTTTTTGATTAAAAATTCTACTAGACAATTAAAAATTCTACTAGTCGATTGAAAATTTAATTATTTTGTTTGAAATTTAACTATTAAAAAATCATTTTTTTGTCAAAAATTCAACTGTATTTTTGGACTTGATAGTTCAACTATTTAGTTGATAATTCATCTTTTTTAGTTAAAAATTTAATTTTTTGTTAAAAATTCATCTTCTTTTTGGTTGCAAATTCAACTACTTGGTTTAATGTGCAGTTGCGTTATCATAAATTCACTTTTTTTATTCAAGATTGACCCCTGGTTAGAAAATTTACCTTATTTGTTTGAAAGTAGTTTTTTTGTTTTGTTAAACAATTACTTTTTGTGATGAAAAATTCAACCGTGTGAATTGTTGACAATTAATAATTTTTGGTTGAATATTTATCCTTTTAGTTGAAAGTTTTACTTTTGGCTCAAAACTGAATTATTTGGTTAAAATTTAGTTTTATTTCAAATTAATTCATTAAACTGAAAATTTAACTATTTGGTTGAAAATTATTATATTTTGGTTAAAATTTGTCTTTCTTGGATTAGTTGAACTGTTTTTTATGAAAAAATTAAATCTTATTTGGTTGATACGTCATCTATTATTATTTTTGTTAAGAATTAATCGTTTTTGCTAGAAAAGTCATTTTTATTGTTTAATAATAAACTTTTTTTTTGAGCGTTAACTTTTCAGGTCAAAACTCTAAAACAAATTAATCTTTTTGGCTTATCTATTTAGCTATTTAGTTCTTAGTTGGATTTTATTTTTTTTTTGTTTAAAAATTTGACCGTTTCGTAAGAAACTCAAATAATTTTTTAAATAAATCAACTATTTTGTTGAAAATATATTTTATGTTGTTGAAAATAAAATTTTTTGTTTTAAATTCGTTTTTCTTTGTTAAATATTTATCCTTTTAGTTTAAAATTATACTTCTCGTAAAAAATTTAACTATTTTGTTGAAAATTAATTTTTTTTTGTGAGATTAATTTTTTTAACTAAAATTTGAATATTCGGTAGAAAATTGATGTATTTTCTTCGAAATTCGTCTTTTAAGTTGAAGTTTTATCCTTTTAGTTGAAAATTAATGATTTTGTTAAAAATTCATTTTTTTGTTGAGATCAATGTTTCAAACTTAAAATTTAACTATTCGGTTCAAAATTGATATATTTTGTTTAAAATTTGTATTTTTTTTGGAGAAATCAACAGTTTCGATCAAAAATAAAAATCTTTTTTTGCTAGAAATTTAACTACTTAGTTGAAAATTAATTTTTTTTGTTTGAAGAATTATTTTTTCAAATTAAGGATTCAACTAGTTGGCTAAAAATTCATGTATTTTGTTAAAAAACTGTCTTTTTTTGGTGGAATTCAACTATTTTAGATAAAAAATTAAATATTTTTTGGTTGAAATATCATCTTTTATAGTTTTTGAGTAGATTTAATTTTTCTGTCAGAACAGTGATTTTTCTTAGTCAAAAATAAACTTTCTTATTAATAGTTAATTTTTCTTGTTGAAAGTTTAAAAAAAATATAGTCTTTTTGGCTTTAGTATTCAACTGTTTGGTTTCTGGTTAAAGTTTAATTCTTTTTATTTAAAAATTTGAGCGCTCAGTGGAAATTCACCTATTTGGTTAACAATTCAATTGTTTTGTTAAAAATTCGATTTTCGTGGTTGGAAAATGACTTTTTTGGTAAAAAATCATATTTCGAAGTTACATAGTGAACGGTTTTTTAAATTCTACATTAATTTTAACTCAATAAAATTATTCCCCTATTATTTCATTACTATTTCCATGAAATATCACCATATTTACTTTTCTATAAATGTCAATTTGTAAGTTTCTAGATTTTTTTACCGAAATAGAACCTCGTCATTTGATATCCTTTATATGAAAAGAGATCTCGTGTAAGATTGTGGGAAAGTAGGAATAGACTAAATGGTTGTAGTTATAATGTAGTATAGTAGGAATCGGCTATATTGTTTCTTCTTCTATAGCTGGAGTTTATTTTTTATACTGTAAAAATTGTGAAGTTCGTGGCGCCAGTATTTAAAGTACAATTTATGTATTATAAGTATCGGTAATCAGAGGGATCTTCCTTACCGTATGGCAAAATTTTAACTATATGTATAGAGTAAAAAATCTTTGAATGTTTAAATGAAAATTAAAGCTAAATTACATAATTTAATAAAAAATGTAGTTGAAAAAAATTAAATTATATTAAATTACATAAAGATTCCATTCAAATTTGCTTCGTTCAGGTAATTTAGTATTGGCTATAATTTGTATAGTTAAAGTTTATTTATATATAAATTACACCTATTTCAGTTCTGTAATTTATGTCAATGTTTTTGATGTAGTGAAATAAGTATCTGAATTAAATATTTAAAAGGATATATATAAATATGTTTTAATTTTTCCTGAAATTTGTATAAAAGTTTACTAACAGATCAAATTTTTGAAAATGAAAGTTAAAATTAAAATAAATGTTAAGTAGGGATTACTTGAATATTTTTAAAAAATTTTTAATGATTTCAAAGTATAGATTAGTCTTTCAGCCTTTTATGTTTTGAAGAAATAGATTAATTAATAGCTGAATAATTTTTTTTACAATATCATTTCACACAAAGATTAAATGTTAATTTTTTAAATCAAGTACTTAAACTGATAATTCACTTTAAGGTTGTGCAATTGCATATTGGCTATAATTTGTATCATAAAAGATTGCTTATGTTTGAAATACCTCTATTTCAATTATATAATTTTTGTAATTTTTGTAATGTTGTGAAATAACAATCTAAATTCTGATTTGAAAATTATATTTCCTACATACATTTTAATTTTTTATGAAATTAATTAAAAATGTTATCATTAATTCAACTTTTCAGAAAAATATGAAGTAAAAATTATTGGAATGTTTTAATAAAAATAACTGTTTATTGCTTTTTATGTTGAGGAATGATTAATTAATATATACGTGTATATTAATTTTTTCTGAAATTATTTTTAAGGGTCATTGGTTAATTAAAGTTATAGAAACGCAATTTCAATTCAAGAAATAAATATGGTGTAAAAATTATTTCAGTATTTCAATAAAAATAATTTTTTAATGCTTTTTATCATGAACATAAACCAATTATTTACCCTAAGATTCTGTAATTAAATATTGGCTTTTATTTGTGCAATTAAAGTTTATTTTTTATTTGAAATACCTCTATTACATTTATTTATTTTTTTTAATGTTTGTGCTGTTGTGAAATAAGTAGCTGAATTTAATTTTCAAAATTATATGTGCATATATTTTAATTTATTTGAAAATCAGTATGAAACGCTATTTTTAATTAAAATTTCCAGAATTGAAACTTTAAGTTTAAAAAAAATATGAAGTAAAAATTATTTGAATGTTTCAATGAAAACATTTGCTTAATGCTTTTAATGTTGTGAACTGATTAATTGATTATTAACACATGATGTGAAATAAGTGAATTCTCTTTTAAAATTATATATACACATGTACAGAAAGCTTTAAGGTAATAATTATTCGAATGCTTTAATGGAGATAATCATTAAATGCTTTTTATGTTGTTAACTGGTTATTTGATTATTAGCTGATAATCTTTTCAAAAATATGAAATTACATAAAGATTAAGTTTTAATTATTTTCTGTTAAGTAACATGAATTTATTATTTACTTTAGAGTTATGGAATTGAATATTTGATTAAAATTATATAATTTTTTTAAGTGTGTACGATGTTGTGAATTGACTACCTGAATTTAATTTTCCACTTTATGTAGACCTACATATTTTTAAATTTTTCCTGGAATTAGTATAAGAGGTTACTAATAATTCCAATTTTCAGACAGGCAATTGAAAATTTGAAAAAATATATAAATTAAAAATAATTTGAATTTTCCAATGAAATTAATGTTAAACATTATTTTATTATTAATATTTGAATTCATTATATTATTATTAAATTATTCTATTGAAATTTGAATTTTATGGAATAAGTTAAAAAGTTTATTAATAAATTAAGTATTTATTAATGAAAGTTAAGATAAAAAAATATATGAAGTACAAATTATTTGAATGTTTCAATGAAAATAATAGTTTGATTTTTTTTATGTCTTCAACATATTCATTAATTATTAACTGATTCTATTAAAACTTATATTTTCCGGTATTAGTTTGAAAGGCTATTAATAAATCCAATTTTGAATAATAGAAGTTTAAATTAAGAAAAAATATGAGGTAAAAATTATGTGAATGATTTAGTAAACATTATAGTTTAATGCTTCTTATTTTGTGAAATAATGAATTAGTTATTAGCTGATTGATTTAATTACGAGATTAACTTGGATGAAGATTATAATTTATTTTTTTGTAAAATGAAGTAACATAAATTGATTAATTACTTGAAGGTTAAATAATCGAATATTGGCTATGATGCGCATATATAAGTTTATTTATATTTAAAATAGCCTTATTTGACTTATATAATTTTTCAAATGTATCTCATGTTGTGAAATGAGTCTCTGAATGCAGATTTTGAAAATTATATATAAATATGATTTAATTTCTTACTAAAATAAGTTTGACTTTCTATTAATAGTTTAAATTTTCATTAAAATAAAAAGTAAAAAGTATGTGAATGTTTCATTGAAAATAATTGTTTATTGATTTTTATGTTGTAAACTGATTTATCAATTACTGTTTTTTTACAATAATAAGCTGTGCAAAAATTAAATTTAAATTCTTTTTGTGAAGTAACATGAATTGTTTATTCACAATAATTTTATGTAATTTAATATTGGCTGTAATCTGTATAATCAAAGTTTACTTATATTTCATGCATATCTCTCTATTACTGCATTTTTCGACTGTTGTTTCCGCACGTTACTGACGAAAGTTGCAAATTCGACGCATGCTTACACATTTTTCATTATTATTCGAGAATAAGTAAATATTTTATTATGTTCTTGGTCTCATTGTAAAGAAGAGATTCCAACCTTTAATTTTTTTGAAAATTAAATTTTTTTCTGTTCATAGCCCTAAAGTATAGAGAAAAGGAACTTGATCTTCCACTGAGATAATCATATGAAAAAAAGGCATGTATATCAATTCAATTTTCAAAATTATGTGGAGATTTTGTTTTAATTATTTAGCAATGTATTTTGATATGCTGTTATTTTTCTATTAAAATTTTAACTTTTTTGAATTAGTGTTTAAATAATTTGGCTTTTAACAAATAAATAGTTATTCAAAAATTGGGTCAATGATAAAAATTTATATTGAATTTTGCGCCCGCATACGCGCGCGTATAATAGTCTAGTGTCTCTTAGAAACAGTAGTATTGAGTATTTTTCACAGAACCTCTTTTTAAATTTAAACAAAGAAAAATATAAAAAATGGACTTTCCTCATTCATTAAATTTTACTCTACTTCTTTTTACTGTTCCGACAATTTCTCTTACTTTTCCAGGAATGATTTTATTTGTAAAAAAGGTGAGGAAAATGGTTGAGTCACGGGGCTGATGTGACGGTGAGAGGAAATTTATCACGTGGCGTTACACGTTCCTCTCGACGCGGCGGACGGTAATGCGCCCCGCTGAAAGCTCGACTTTCCGCGTGGTTCCTTTGAGACACCCTGTAGGCATTGTCGAGTAAATAGATTGCATTTAGGGGCACTCAGCTCGCGGCGGGCTACCATTTGGAAAGTGGCGAAAAACCGCGGGGCGCATAGTGCTGCGTCGTTCGGCATTATAGGGCATCTAGTAGGGGTGTGTGTAGTATGACCAGGGGGTGCTTTATTATACCGTTGCGATGCCTGTGACTTTGTCTACATAAATAGAGTTATGTAGCGATAACGATGTGAAACTATTGATTTCTTATTAACGCCGATCGCGCGATAAAAGAAACGAAAAAGTGGGAAAAGGAGGAGGGGCCAAGGATCCGGGAAGACGGATAAATTGAAAATAAGGTTAATTCACCCGAGACCCGGAGAGACTCCAGGGGGTGTCGGTAAATTATCCGAGAAAATCTAGAGCCACATCAGTTACCGATAGGTTGTCACGCCCGCTGAAGGAACGCTAAATCCTTTTAGACCCTTTATCAGGAGATAATTATTCATTTAAATTATCAGCCAGCAGGAAATCGATAGTTTCGAAATGTCTCACGATTTCTTCTTCCTTAAGAAAAATTTCATCGAGGGAGAAAAACAATTTATTACCAAGATTTGAAAACCGAAAGTACTTGCAATACCGTAATGATTTATTTGTCAGAGATAAGTCGAGCTTATGATAGCAAATTCGAGAATAATTTTTGTGAATTGATAACCGCTTATAATTTATAATAGGACTATTTTTACAGAATTTTTCTTAGCCCGGGAAACCGGAAAATGGCCAAGAATTATAGTAAAACCGGGAGAATGCGGGAATCACCAGGAATACAAATTCGAGCTGGGAATCCATTTAAAGTTTTGCAAAATGTGATTACGTTCATATGAAAACCTAATTGGTTGCGACACTGCGTGGATGACTTATAGTGGCTGTTTTCAGTTTCTTCATTTATGATTCTTATGATATCTGTAACACCTCCTACCCTCCGTCGTACTTTTTCACAAGAAATTAGAAGAAGGGAGAAAGATAAGTCAGGAAGTCATGGGAAACAAGGTGATGGGAAGAAGGGGAGGGGAAGTACTGTTAATGAGGGATTGAGCAGTGGAGGGAATGAGCGACAGAAAAGTAGGGGAAGTGATGGTAGGTTATGGATAGGGCAGTATGGGAATTAAGGTAAGGGAAAGTAGAGAAAAAATGGGATGGAATACTGGGGGAAATGAAGGTGAGGAAGTATGGGAATTAAGGAGAATAATATGATGCAAAGTAGAGGAAATGAGGAAAGTGCAATCAAAGAAAATAAGAGCAGTCGAACTAGGTTAAATGGGGGGAGGAGAACTAGGGAAGTGAGGGAAAATTAGGGGGGTAAAGAAAGTGAAAATAAATAAGGAGATGGGCAGTATAGGAAGTGAGGAGAAATGATGTGGGTAGTGAGGAGTAATGAGGGCGTAAAAAGTAGGAAAGGTAGGAGGAGGGAAATATGGGGAGGAAGTGTAGAAAAAATAAGTGGTAGGAAAGCATGGGAAATGAAGGGAGGGCTAGTAGGGTAGTGCGGGTGATTAGAAGTTGGGAAGTAATGGCTAAGGAAGGGAAGTGGGGGAAGAGGAAAGTCAGCCTGGCAAGCAAGAAGAAAGGGAAGTTGTAAAAGAATGTGGAAGTGAAGGTTCAAATGGAGGGAAATGAAGTAGGAGGAGAAGTAAATGGAAAAAAAGAAGGGCCAGGTTTGAATAACTTAATAAACGTCTTAATAGGATTTAAAACCCTTTTTTGTAGGCAAAGGACTTATTTCAATACTAAGTTGATTTTACAATTACTATGTTATAAACGTTAATTATATTAAAACTTGTAAAAGAAAAGGTATAAAAGTTTTTTGTAATTACTCTTTAATATAATTAAACGTAAATTATTCGGTTATACTAAAGAGATTAAAAATTATACATAAACATTATTTTTCAATCAGAATACCAAGAATAATTAAGTTAAGATATGTTTTCAAGAAATAAAAAATGCCATGAAATTAAATCTGCGGATATTTACTCGACACCATAAATAACAAAAGTATTATTTTGTTTAAATATAATTAGATATCACATTACATACAATTAATTATAGTGAAACCTTATGTGTTAAATGCGTTCTACTTGTGCTTCTAGTGAGAGGAGATTTGATATTTATAACCAGGAAAAAGCCGAAAAAAGCAAGGAACAATCGAGGATTCGGTGGGCGAAAATGGTCAGACAAGATTAGTATTAATAACGCTTTTTTATTGTGGAGAATTATTCGATTTTGAAATAAATGCAAACAATTATTTTAGATTATCATAAGATATCTCTTTTCTATTTGTATTAATTATAAGTGTGAAAATATTTATTTACGATATTAAGAAGTAAGATCCTATTTTATAATTATAATTATTTGTATTTAATGACAATCACTTGATAAACCATTTACGATATTTGGAAAGTCGAAATAACAATCAAATCTGCTTCACAAGGCTTAGAATATAAATAATAAAATACAATTATTATTTTTTGTTATGAGAGAATTAATAATGCAAATATTTGTCAAAATAAAATTCTCATTTTATTGATTTTTTTCGCAGCCTTAATTTCTATATGGTATTTACAGAAGCGGACTGCAAAACTTTATAATTATTTTTAAAGATTTCATAGGATCTTTAAGGGCTTTAGGATTCTTTGAATGCGCCGCAGGGACTTCACAAAAAGCCAAAGAATTTTCATGGGATTTCAATAGATACAGAAAATTTCTAAAGATTTTATATTATTACTATAAATTCCAAAAGATTTGACAAGAACCAACGTTTTTGTGGGATTTGAAGAATTTACAGATATTTTCAAATATTTCAGGGGATTTCACAGATTTCCAAAAATTTTATGTGGTTATAGGATTTCCGTGAATTTTGGAAGATTTGAAAGGATTTAATGTAGGATTGATAAGATCCTAGGGCATTTTAAAATGTTTAAAGGGATTTTGGATAATTTCTAAATATTTCAAAAAATTTTGTAATAATTTTTAAAGGGGTTTAACAATCTTCCGATTTCTAAAATTTCAAGGGCTCAATAAGTTATTATAATAGATTTCCTAGGTTCTTAAAAAATTTTATAGAACGTCATATGTTTTGAGAAATGGAGGGATTTTATAGAATTTTAAAGATTTTAAGCTATTTTTAAATATTTTAGGGTATTTTCAAAGATTTTATTTCTTACAGATTTTATAATACTAAAAACGATTATATGAAATTTTCGAAAGGTTTCAAAAATGTAGAGGGATTTCAAAAGATTTAAAAGATTTTAAAATATTTTTGAGAACTTTAAGGTTTTCTCAAGACGTTTAAAGTTTTTTCATTGGATGTTAAAAGATTTCAAAGCACATGGAAAATGTTAAAGTATTTTGAAAGATATAAAACGATTTTATAGGCTCTAAAAGGTTTTCGGATATTTTAGAAGATGCCGTAAGGTTTTGAAAGGATTTCAACGGATTTTTTTTTTGATTTTTGAGAATTTCAAATACTTTAAGGGGTTTAAATGCTCTTGAGGTATTATTATAAATTTTCCACGATTTAGGAAATATCATAAGATGTTATGGAATCTCACAGGTCTTATCCATCCTAATAATTCTTATTTTCTTAATAGTGTTACATTAAAAGTTCACTGTATGGCGATTAATATTAATAAAATTTTAGTTATATATTTTTATGTTTATTAATTAAGATTTTATGTTTAGAAATAATTTTCATGTTTCTAGTCGGAAATATAATATATAGCTTATACATAGTAGTAAAAATTAAATATAATATTTCCCACCATGTATTATTTTTCCGCCTGGGCTGCATAGCATTATAATGAAAGTAAAATATTACTTTAAATTTACTTAAAATCATTTTTTATTTACAAAATAACGGGAATATCGATAATTTTCGGTTTTTTAAATTTAAAATATTTTACAGGTAAAAAGTGCATGTTTATATCAACATTTTATTTATTAGGTCACCTGCAATATATATTTCTTCTTATAATAAAACCGTGTTACCGGATAAAATCGAATTTTTGTACGATTTTTTTCGGGATCCTAAATCGGTCATTTTTTTCAAATATATACAATTTAAATGTAACTAAATTTTTACGTCTTTAGGTATATTAAGTGGTATTTAATTATTAATCAATTCAAATTTGTAATTAAACTTTTATGCTATAAAATTAATAAAAAACTATTTTGTTACTGGAGGACATCAAAACACGGGGACATTTAAAAAGTGGGTAATGAGGGACACGTTCCCAGATGACATTGAATATACATAATCGAATTCATTTTTATGCGGAATAAAGTGAAAATTCATCCAAATACAAGCGTGTAATATTCCAGGAACATTATATTTGAAAATTTTTGATATTTTTGTCTACCGAAAAAAAAAATTCATAAAATCTCATATTTTTTCATTGTGGGTAATACTTCTGAGTCACTTGGTCATTTCATCTCCATGAAAGTTCTGTACGAATGATGGATCGTGTAATAAATCTGTCCTAACTAGTCGACAGATTCTGTCGTAAATGTTTACACTATGTCTGTATACAAAATAAAAAAAAGTAAAATTCTAATACTTTTACGTAAATACCAAGTTTCCTTCTAGATTTCTACATAAAAAATTTAAAAATGGTTCAACAAATAGCTTTTACAAAATTGTATGCAAGCTTTGGATTAACGCTACTATTGATAATTACATTTTTTTTTTAACCATGCAACTATTTTACTACTATTTTGAAAAAATGGCATGAATGATACTATTTTCTCTAATTGCTTTAAAAATTTTAACATTTTTTAAACATTCAAAGGGATTTCCAGCAATTTCACATGATTACACAGATTTCAACAGATTCGAAGGGGTTTTAAAGGATTTCAACTGATTTACAAGATTTGATAGATTTCACCGTATTAACCAAATTTCAAGGGATTTCAAGAAATTTTACAATATTTGAGAGATTAATAGGATTTCAAAAGACTAAATTAAAAGATTTCAAGAAGATTTTAAAGATTTCAAGGAATATCAAAATTTTTAGGATATTTTAAAAGATTTCAACGGTTTTTATCAGATTTTATGGGATTTAACGAGATTTGGAAGGATTTCCTAAATTTCATCATTTTCAAGGGGTTTTGGAAGATGTTACAGATTTGAAGATGTCATGAGATTTTAATCTACTTTTGTAAGATTACTAGGGATTTTGATGCTTTAATGGATTTTATCAGTTCTAAGGGATTTCAATGGATTTTTTCAAAAGATTAGAATATTTTTAAAAACTACAAGGAATTCACAGAGGTGTACAATTTTTTTAAAGGATTTCCAACAAATTTCTGAGGATTTCAAAAAGTTTAAAGTGGATTAAAAAAGTGTCCAGGATATCAATAATATGAAACAAATTTAAAAGTCTTGGTACAGATTTTTAAAGAACTCAAGGGTATAAATTTAATTAAATTTTAAAGGGATTTCTAGGTATTTCTAAGAATTTCTACAAATTTCAGATATTTCAGGCAATTTTATCATATATAAAAGATTCATTAGATGGACGGATTATAAGTGATTTTGAAAATTCCAAAGTAATTTAAAAAGATTGAGGAATTTGTATAAGAGGTCAACAGAAATGAAAGCTTCAAAATGATTTAAAAAGTTTTAGGATACTTAAAAAGATTCAGTAGTATTTTAGCAGAATTCATGGGTTTTTATTAGATTTTAGTAAACTGTAACGGATTACAAATATTTTAAGAGATTTCAAAGCTTCTAGGGAATCTTAAAAGATTTCAAGAGATTTCAAGCTGTTTTATGGAATTTTTCTAATTTTTCTGGCACTTAGGATTTCACAAGATTAAAGGGATTTCATCAGTTTTAAGGGATTTTAATTTTTTTTTAAGAATTTAGGCTTGAAAGGATTTCGAAGCTCTTAAGATGTTTTGAAAGGTTCGAGAGGATTTCAACAGGATGTGAAGGGTTTTAATAGAATTTAGTGAACCTGAAAATTTTAGGTCATTACAAAAGATTGCAAGGGCTTTTGAGGGTCTTTATCAGATTTTAAAAGATTTTACGCGATATTAGTGGATTTCAAAGATTACATCATTTTTAAGGAAGTTTAAAAGATAATTACAGATTTCAATTTGTTTTATGGGATTTCACTGGATTTCTGATACCACAGATTGCACAAGATTTAAAGGATTATATTAATTTCAAAAAATTTAAAAGGATTTCTTAAAATTGAGAGGATTTTAAAGGATTTAGAAGAATGTAACGAGATTTAAAAATTATTAAAGGTTTTTGAAAAATTTTGTAGCAATTCGGAAAATTTCAAAGGGTTTTAAAAAGGTATCGAGGATATCAATGATATTCAAGAGATTTTAAGGGCTTCCAACTGACTTTTAGAGATATTCAGGGAATACATTAAATTAAATTTCAAGGCTATTCTATGTATTTGTAATGATATCTACGGATTTCAGAGATTTAAAGGGATTTTGGCATATTTGAAGAATTCGTAGGATGGAGAGATTCTACGTAATTTTGAAAATTTTAAGGGATTCAAAAAGATTTAGAAGTTTTCCAGGAATTTTTAGAAGATCTCAACAGATATCAGTAGCTTGAAAGGATTTTGAAGCTTTTAAGATGTTTTAAAAGGTTCGAGAGAATTTCAACAGGATGTAAAGGGTTTTGATATAATTTAGTGAATTTAAAACATTTTAGGTCATTTCAAAAGATTGCAAGGGCTTTTGAGGGTCTTTATCAGATTTTAAAAGATTTTACGCGATATTAGTGGATTTCAAAGAT
>JAUELO010000031.1:1967986-1982182 GCA_032357855.1 Amphibolips quercusostensackenii | reverse complement strand
AGGTTTCAGTGATGCATCCGAAAAAGCATATGGAGCTTGTGTTCATATTTGCTCTACAAATTAAAAGAACAAAAGAAGATCAATACTATTGTGTTCTAAATCTAAGGTAGCTCCAATCAAGAAAATAAGTTTACCTCGTTTAGAAATATGCGGTGCATTGTTACTCGCTCGATTATTAAACCATGCAAACGAATCGTTAAAACTAAATTTTGATTTAATTCAACGACCACAAGAATTACCACAAGAACTACAGAATCGCAAATTTTGGTGGACAGGGCCAGAATGGCTAACTATTTCGGCAGATCCTGAAGAAAAGTTACCGCTTAAAAAAATTCCGGAAATCATAAAAACGGCGAATGCAGAGCTAAGAAAAACCAATCGAGTTTGTATTTTTATTTCTGGAAGATCTCAAGTACTTCAAAAGATAATCGAACAATTTTCTTCTTTAGACAAGATTGAACGAATTTTAGCCTATCTAGGCAATTCATTTTAACGAGAAAATTTTCAAATTATGACATGAACGAGTTTTAAACTCTAAAAATAATTTGAGCAAGTTTAATCCATTTTTGGATTAAGACGGAGTTCTCAGGGTGGGCGGTTGGTTACATCAAGCACTTTTACGTTTTGAACATAAGCATCCAATTCTGCTACCGGGGTAAGATAAATTTACAAGGTTGTTATTTGAGAAAGAACACCTAAGACTTTTGCACGCGAGTCAACAATTGCTTTTAAGTAGTGTTAGACAGTACTGCTGGCCACTAAAAGGACGAGATTTGTCAAGACAAGTTTGTCGCAAGTGCATCACATGTTTTAATAATAAACCGAAAAGATTATACCAAGTCATGGGTTCATTGCCAGAAGACAGGATAAGTCCCGGTCGACCATTTCTTAACACCGGAGTAGACTTTGCAGGTCCAATTACGACACTAGTAAATAAAGGTCGAGGTCGTAAGACAACGAAATCTTATATTGCGTTATTCGTTTGTCTTGCTACAAAATCTATTCACTTGGAAGTTACTAGCGAAATGACTTCAGCAGCATTCATTGCAACCTTACGAAGATTTGTAGGACGTCGAGGTTGTCCTGAGAAAATTTACAGCGACAATGGCACTAACTTTATTGGGGCGAATCGAGAGTTGAACGAAATGCATCAAATAATTGTTCAGGAAAAAGAAACAATTGACAGGCAATTTTTATCACCCCAAAGAATTCAGTGGATCTTCATTCCTCCTGGCTCCCCTCACATGGGCGTTTTATGGGAAGCCGGAGTTAATTCCTGCAAAAATAATTTAAGAAAAGTGGTTTGAAAAAAATTTGTTAACCTACAAAGAGTTGTCTACAGTTTTAATACAAATAGAAGCTTGTTTAAACTCTAGACCATTATGTTAATTATCGGAAGATCCTTCCGATTTGCAAGCTTTGACGCCAGGTCATTTCCTAGTTGGAGGACCACTTACAAGTCTTCCTGATCC
This sequence comes from Amphibolips quercusostensackenii, assembly GCA_032357855.1. Lineage (NCBI taxonomy): Eukaryota > Metazoa > Arthropoda > Insecta > Hymenoptera > Cynipidae > Amphibolips > Amphibolips quercusostensackenii. Next base: position 1,980,710 of record JAUELO010000031.1, on the reverse strand, counting down.
TGAATTAACCGATCTGAAAATTAATAGATTGTCAAGATGGCAATTATTACAACGATTGACTTAAGAATTTTGGAGAAGATGGACATCCGAATACATATCTACTCTACAAAAGAAAACAGAGTGGAAGTCACCTCAAGAAAATTTAAAAATCGATGAATTAGTGATGATTTGCGATGAAAATCAACCACCTCTAAAGTGGAAACTAGGTCGAGTAATAGAATTATACCCAGGAAAAGATAATTTAGTTAGGGTGGCATTGTTAAAAACTGCGACTGGTAATATAAGGCGAGCGGTATCAAAGTTATGTAAACTACCTATCGAAATGAAATGTGTTTTAAAAGAAAATTAATTAATTTTGGTGGGCGGAATGTTGAAGCAAATAGTGATTTGAATTTAAAATTGAACTAGTACGTGCTGCCGTCTTCAGGCAAAATTCTTGTATTAGTGAGGATAGGGAGAGAGTGAGAGACAATAGTCGAGTAAAAACATGTACAATATATGGGGAGAATAATAAAAATGTGCTTTAGTTGAAAACGAATGTCTATTTCTATTTTTGAAAACGAATGCCTATTCTTAATTCGAAAACGAGTGTAGATTAAACAAAGGTAATTTTATAATAAAACAGTTGAATTTTCAACTAAGGATGATGACTTTTTAACAGAATTGTTGAACTCTCAAACAAATAATAAAATTTATAACTGAAAAGGTGATAATTTTCAGGAGCAAGCAACTGCAAAAAATTTATAAACATGAATACAAGTTAAATGAATTACTAACAAGAATATTACATCTGGTTTACCGCAAAACTTCATTTTGAAAATTCCCCAATTTTTTCCTGATCAATTTTTCATTTTCCCTGATCATTGATATTCAGCGACCAGAATCTTTAGCTTGTGGAAATTTTAACCTAGAATTATCTACAAACGAAATAAAAAATTGCAAATACAAATTTTTAATTTTTGAATTCATTTTCATGACAGTTATTTAAAATTATAGAAATTTCCTGACTTTTTTTTAATTGCTGTTGGCCAGGTTCGTTTTTTACTTACCAGATTTCTTTGGCGCTTAAAGTTAAATTCATATTCAATTTCTATTCAATTAGAGGTTTTTGCGAAGCCTCTAAACATAATTTGTTTAAAAAAAAAAGTATTTGTTTTTTTTGTGGATTTAAACTTTGGTTGCCATATGCATAAAAATTAGAATAAAAAAATTTGGAACATCCTAGTGTACACTCGTAAAAATGCCAAGCTATTAAATTCTCTCCTATCTGTCATAAATGTCCTCTGGGAAAATATTGCAACAGTTTCCCATGAAAATAAAGCTGCTTTGATTTACGACTTACATTTCACCTGTAACCATGCCTGAAAGATGCTACTCTGATTTTTAATTATTTTTAATTAAAAATGTTTTGTATTGCTTTAATTAGCGTGGACTTTAATGTCTATTTAAAACGCCTCGAGATTTCAAGAATAGTAGTTGAGAGTAAAAATTCCATGCTAGTTGGCAAACTACAAGAATAACAAAATTTAATTGCGATTTTCTGCACTCAGTTTGAAGCTGCTAATTAGACAGGGATTTTTTTCATCCAGCTTAAGCCAGATAGTATACTCAAAAAACCATAGAATATGGTTATTATATAAACAACAAAATGTTTGGTTAACCCAACTTAATTTTTTGGTTGTTTTAACCAAATCTTTTGGTGGATAGAGTATTTGGCTGATTCAACAAAAAAATGTTGGCTTAATCAAATATTTTCTTGAATCAATCAAAGTTTGATTCAGCCAAATTTGCAGTATATCCAAGAAAATAGTTCTTTTTGTTCAAAAACATTTTTCCTGAGTGCAGATCTGTTGCAGTTTTTGTGACTTCTTCTGCTTTTTTATGAGTCCAGAATAAATTGATTGCGATAAAAAATAGATTTTCTTAAAAACAATTTAATTGTAAAAATGTAATGGAATATGCCTGTAAAGCTACAAAATTGAAAGGAAAACTTGAAGCTGATATTTAATCAAATCGATCTCGTAGACAAACAACAATAAAACTGTTAAACAAACTCTGAAGTTTTAAAACTTGAGAATCATTTTATTGCCAAGAAATTTATAGTTGTTCTTGAAAAACTGTGAGGATATAAGTTGCAACTATGACATTTTAAAAGTATTACTACCAGATTTAAAACATTCCTTGAAGCAATAGGCTATAAAAGATAAATTATGAAGTACTATCTTAAATTAAGATCTGCTAACTTAGCATTATCTAGAGTGGTATGTATAAAGAAAAATAACAAAGCATATGTTTCTGGACTTTCAAAATATTATTATTTAATGAATCAGGGAAGAAACTCAGTTTTTAACATTTTTTGAAAAACCATCGCCAATTGATCATTTATCAAAAATTTAATATTTTGATCGGATCTTTCGATAGATCAACAATTTCTCCAAAACCTAAAAACAATATATATTAATATATGTACTCGGTCGACAAATATAGCATTTAAAAAATAATTCTTTCATTTTTTGTCAATTGGAAAGATAATTTTAATGACTCGAAAGTTGTAAGAAAATATAGCATTTGCTCATACATGATGAGGAAATTTCTAAAGTCTTTCGCAAATGTAAAAATCGTTTCAAAATCTTACAATGTGTAATACTGTATTCGTCGTCTCTATGCATACGGATATGTTCCCCTTCCCTTTTCCAGTCTGCATTTTCCAGTACGCTGTGTTCTAATTTGTTATCTAAATACACTTGAACTATATTGCAAGATTATATACGCAGTATTTTAATGATGTAAGAAATTCGAAAAGTAGCATAATAAAATTCTGAAGATAAAAAAGTGTTCCCGAAATTATAATATTTTGAGTAAAAACATACATAAGTTGGCACTAATTGTAATCTAAAATATGAGTAAGGAAAATGATGAAACAATTCAAGCGATCTTGTTTAAGTGTTTTATTAAGTGAATTGCAGATATACATTGGCGTTATAAAACACCAAAATTTACTAATGGTATTATGCTTAACCCGCTGTTCTAAAATTTTCACCTCGGATTCAGGATGTTAATATTTTTAGCCTTCAATAGCTGAACTATTTTCGCCACATGCTCCAATATGTGCTACATCAATTGCTGAAATATTTATTAGTATACGTTATTATGATACTTCTGAACAATATTATTATTTCTTAAGTAAATTTCAGAACTGTCTACGATTATGCAATTTTCCGTAATTACTAAATGGAAAAATTATATTTCTTATCCTAATCAAAATATTTGTCTGATACACATACTTTGTCCACACATTTTGTAACAGGTCAATGCATTTGGACATCCATAAGTTTTACCATCAGTTGCACAAATTGGGTTGTCTTGACAATTCTAGAAGAATTATATTACATACTTATTTATACCAATTGTTTGTGAAAGTTAATTGATGATGACCAATGAGGGGTTTCATACTTACATCGCATGGTATTAGACATCTTTCGTATGGCCTTGTTAGAGGACCCATAGTCTCCAAATCTTTTACATTGACCATTTGAAAGTTCTGCCAAAAACTCAATTTTAATTAGCAGGTGTAAAAGTTTTGATAGTTTAATAATTCTCCATCTCATACAAACTCGATATAATGAAAATTTATTTTGAAATATATAGAGTGCACTGACAACAGTAAGAGTAGTACTTTCAGTAAGCAAGAATTCTTACTATCAGACACATGCATTTACGTATTTTTTTTAGATAATTTCATTTTTATGCGCTTAGAGAAATTATGAATTGATAATATCTTAAATGTCAAAAATAAAAATATCCTATATTATATGGATCATTCTCTATATTAAGGTCATTAGCAAAATTTGAACATGTTTTATAGTTGTTTAAAGGTGAATCTTCCAATTTTTGGACTTTTGTATCAAATAATTAAATTAATATTACTTGTATGAGAGAAAGTTTAAATAACTGTTTTGAATAAAATGAAACTCACCTTATCATTTTCAACGACAGGAACTGCAAAGCAGGCCGCTGCGATGGCTGTGAAAAATAAAAATATAGTTATGTGTTTGTTTCAAATGTATTTAAAGAATTAATCATCACTATATGTTAAAAAAAAATTTTGTCTAAACGCAGAATTTTTATACTTCGATTCTTAAGTAGAGTAGGTTATCATAACAAAAATATAATTTTTATAAAAAATTACTTACTTAGTAAGAAAGCGACTGCAACTTTTTCCGTCATTTTAAATGGATTAGAATAAATTTTGTATTAGGGATTTTTTAAAAGAAAAACTCGTGTAACCTCGAGGTTCGTCAAGAAACAGGTTATTTGGAAAACGATAACAGTCGTTGTTGCAATTCGTCTTATATAGTATTTTCACTGACCTCACAAACACGCTATCAACGCATGGCGTAAATGCAAATCATTTTATGAACCTATATTGTGTTATTTTTTAATTTGTAAACACGGCAGTTTGGTGAAAACCCTGAAATAACAATATTTAACCACAGTGAATCCCAGAGATACATTTTTTTCAACTCATGCTGTTTAGTTGCGAATTTAAATTTTTGATTTTTTTTAAAGCATTTTCGATGTTTAAAAGAAGAACGATGAGTTTTATCAGAAAATATTTAAAATTAACTTTGCAGGTCTTATTCTAATTTCTTTTACAGCCTTTTTTTATATCTCACGGTTTTTGTGAATTTTTGATTTTTTATAGCAGTTTCGATGATTAAAAGAAATACTGTGAGTTCTAACAGAGAAATTTTTGCTATTTTGTAGGTCTTTGAAAAAGCAAAAATGTATTATTTGGCATAGTGAGGTCGGAAAATGAAATTTTTCATTTTTTAAAAAACGTTATCTTGTTTAAAACAAAAACTATACGTCTTATTGAAAAATGGTCTGTAGTAAATTTGTAAATATTTTTGAGATAATTAATTTTCCTTACTAAAATTTTTGTATTTCTTGTATGGTTTTTCTGGACGATGGAATTTTTTATTTGTATAAAAGCGCTATCGCGATTGAAAAAAAACATTCATCTTACCAAAAAATGAAACGAAGTCACTTCGTAGATCTATTTTAAGTAAACAATTTTTCTTTCAAAATTTTTTTTCGCATAACGCAAAGTTTTGCTGGAAAATGGAATCTTTGATTCTTGAAAAGCATTTCCGATGGATAAAACCAGTACCGTTGGTGAAAAATGGCTGGTTAAAAAAGTCCTCCTTTTTCTTTGGGCCTCTATGAGAGAGCAAAAAATATTTATATTTATTAAAAAACTAAATAATTTTAAAAACAACTAGATAAAAAACTGAAAATATATTTTTTTAATGAAAATTTTAAAAACATAAATAAATAAAAAAATTATTATTTAAATATACTCTTAGTTTTTGTGTTATTCTGAATTATATAAATAAAACAATATATTAAAAAAGTGTCTTCAATTTATCGTGTTCTCAAAAAAGTGGGACATCCACATACACACATACGTCTAGAAAATTGCTTAGAACAATGTATTAGGCATTTTTAAATTGAAAAATGTTCAATTGAGGAAAATAAAAAATTATCTACTCATAATCCTAATCATAATCATAATCATAGTCATAGTCATAATCATAATCATAATCAAATAACTTCTGACACGTTCTTCAGCAGTCAGAAGTAACACAACTATGTCGCGAAAAAATACACATTCTTAAAAATACATAAAAAACGGTACAAAATGTCAAAAACTCTAAACTTCTTCTTGTATATCGCATATTTAAAAAAAAACTTACTTTTCAGAAAAACAGCTGCCATTTTGTTAATATCTAAATTTCTCACATTTCTTTGGACGTTTCTTTTTTATACAAATTTGCGAATAGTTTTTAGCGCCCTATCTTGAAACTTTTTTTAGTCTAAAAAGAATAAATGTACCAAGTTTTATGACTTCTTAACATTTTAAGCCTATTTCAGTTATATCGTTTTCAAGGTGTTTTTACTTTTTGCGACTGATTTCATCATAGCTGATGATGGCTATCTTTTTTTTGAAAATTTTCAAAATTTTGAAAAGCATATAACTTTTTAATTTTCATCAAAATTACAAATAGCAGCACAATAGTTTACATGTATGTTTCTCGTGTACCAGAAACTTTGAAAAAAATCTCTAAAACTCAAGAAAATTTTGCTTTAAATTTTGAAAATGCTCTAACTTTTTTAATTTTGATCTAATTAAAAAATTTATATAAGATAATTTTGAAATATATTTGATATATAGTACAAATTGTGAATCAAATTTCTTAATCAATCAGAAAAATAATTTTTTCTATGTTTTGAATATTTTCAAAATGTTCAAAAGTATGTAACTTTTTTAATTTTGATTGAAATTAAAAATAAAATTAGGATAATTTGCAAGTCACTTTCAAGAATGTAAAAATTTCTTTACTTCATCTATGCACAATCTTTAGGTATTTCGGCAACAAGAAGTTAAATATACCTATTTTTAGAAATTTTAAATCGTTACGATGACAAATTCGAAGTCAAAAAATTGTATAAACATAATTTTACGAAATAAAAATCTTCCTAAGTTGTTTCTTAAATATGCAAAGAATAAAAAAAGTATTTTTCAATATGCCTAATAGTTTAATACCTATAAAAACTTTTTAAGAATAATGTTTATATCTTATGCGAAATTAAGAAACAGTACTCATTTATTATTTGCTTAGTACCTACAAAATGTGTTAAGCAAAGTTATGAATTTTTAAAAATTAAAAAGTGCATAATATAATGTCGCTTGTACATGAATTTAATATTTAGGAAGAAATAAGATTAGATTGTTAAAACTTAATATTCTGAATATATAATATTTATGAACACGTTTCAAGTAACTTTTTAATATTTGGCGCAAATATAATTACCTTTAATATCGAGAAATAATACATTATTTTTAAATAATAAAGGCCAAAAATAATAAGGATATATTGCAAAAGCAGTAACGATTTCACGACTAAATTATGAAATCGCAAACTTTTTTAAATGTAAAATTTTCAAGAAAATAGATGAATTTTCATCCAAGAAGATTAATTTTCTACCAAGAAAGTCAAATTTTCAAAAAAGCACTAAAAGTTTAAACTGAAAAAGATGAATTTTAATTTAAAAATTTATTTTGAATAAGTTAAAAAGCAAAGGAGACGAATTTTCAACAAAACACTTGGACTGTTAACCAAAATAGTTGAATTTTCAACCAAGTGGTCTGATTTTTTAAAGAGAAGAATTAATCTTTCATTAAAAACAGATGCCTATTGAACCTGAACGAAAAATTACTTAGTTTATATTTTAAACAAAGAAAAACAATTTTGCAACAAAATAGTTTAATTTTAAACCAGGATTGAATTTTTTCAGACTAATTAAATTTTTTAAAAAATAGTTGAATGTTTAAACTAATAATATGATTTTTCAACAACAAATTAGTTAAATTTTTGAACAAAAGAAATACATTTTTAACTAAAATGATAAATCTTCAAACAATAAAATACATTTTTAACTAAAATGATAAATCTTCAACCAATGAAATAAATTTTTAACCAAATAGTAGAATCTCCAACTCGAAAGATACATTTTCTATCAAAGAAGATAAATTTTTAAAGAAATTTAACAATTTTCAAAGAAATAGTTAAATTTTTAACTGAAATAGATTGATTTTCAACCAAAAGTTAAATAATGAAATTTTCAGTTAAGCGACGCAGTTTTCAACAAGAAAAAAAACGAATTTAAAAAACTAATTTCAAAAAAAAGATTTTTAACAAGATATAAAATTTTTTAAAAAATTTAGTTTTCAACCAAAAAACGTAAATTTTTAAAGAAAAATGTAATACTTGAAATTGCAACCAAAGAATTTCTTTATTTTATACCAACGACAGTTGCATTCTAATAAAAATATGAATTTTCAACTAAGTAGTTAAATTTTCAACCGAAGAAGTGAATCTTCAACGAAAAGAAATTAATTTTTAACAAATTAGTTTAACTTTCAACCAAGCAGTTGAATCTACAAGCAAAAAATAGGTAGATTTTTAACGTCAAATATAAAATTTTTTATTTTAAACAAAAAATATTTTTCTTTAAAATTGGAAAGAGTTAAACTCAATAAAAAAGTTCAATTTTCAACAAAATAGTTGATTTAACCAAAACAGATTAACTTCTAACTAAACAGCTGCATTTTGCACCAAAAAGTATCAAATTTCAGACAAAACAAATTTCAACACAAAACGTTTAATTTTCTGCATGAACTTTTAACTAAAAAAGAGCAATTTTTCCCATAAAAAAATAAATAAATTTTAAAATTAAAAAGACGAATTTTTAACAAGAGAATGGAAGTTTCTCCTAAATAAGATTTTTTACTAAAATAGTTCAATCTTCATCTTACAAAGAACTTCTAGCCAGAAAAGATTTTTCAGTCAAGATAAAAAAAATTCAATCAAATTTTCAAATCTTCAAGCCAAAAAGACGAATTTTTAACAAAATACATGAATTTTTAACGAAATAATTTAAACTTCAACTGAAATAGATCGATTTTCAACCACAAATATAATAGTTAAATTTGCATTTAATAAAAGTAATTTTTAACAACAGCAAACAAATTAATACAAACATTTTCAACAAAATAGTGAAGTTTTCAACTAAGCAGTTTAGTTTTCAACCAAAAAGGTAAATTTTCAACCAAAAATTTAATAGTCGAAATTGCATTATAAAAATACTTTTCTCTTCATTCTTATACAGCTGAATTTCTCAAAATAAATGAATTTTTAACAAAGTAATCAAATTTGCAATTAAAAACATTGATATTAAACAAAGAATGAATTTAAAAAAAAATAAAATTGTTCTTTTTTATTGAATTCAACTATTTTTCATTCAAAATTAATTTTTTTAAATTAAAAATTCAACTAATTGGTTGAAAGTTAAACTACTTTGTAAAACATTTTTGTAATTAAATATTCATCTATAAGGTTGAAAATTTCACTATTTTGTTATAATTTTATTTGTTCTTCTTGGTTGATAATTAATTTTTTTTAACTGGAAATGTAACTATTACATAGTTGTCTGAAAATTGATCTTTATTAGTTTGAAATTCAAATATATGCCTTCAAATTCAAGTGTGCGTACTTTGTTGAAAATGTATCTTTTTCTTTATTAAATTTAACAGTTTTTTAAATTGCTTTTCTTGGATAAAAATTTAACTAATTGATTGAAAGCTGAACCACTTTGCCAAAAAAATTTTTTTGGTTGAAAATTCATCTTTCAGGTTGAAAATTAATCCTTTTCAGTTTAAAATTCAACTATTTGCTTCAAAATTTATATCCATGTATTTTTTTGAAAATGCTTCTTTTTTAATTGAATTCATATGTTTTTTTTATTTAAAATTAATATCTTTTTGGGTTGAAAATTTAACTAATTGGTTGAAAGTTGAACTACTTTGTTGAACATTTTTTTGGATTAAAGATTCATCTAATGAGTTGGAAATTTCACTATTTTGTTAAAATTTTTTTTGGTTTCTCTTGGTTAAAAATTAATTTTTAAACTAAAAATGCAACGTTTTCATTTCTGGTTGAAAATTGTTTTTTTTTTTTTTAGTTTAAAATTCAACTATTTGCTTTAAAATTCAAGTGTATGCACTTCGTGGAAAATGATACTTTTTGGTGAAAAATTAATCTTGCTGATTAAACATTCATCTTTGCGGTTTGAAGTACAACTATTTCGTTAAAAATTCCTCTATTTTATCGAGCATTTGGTATTTTTTATTGAATTGAACAGGTTTTTTGTAATTTCTTTTTTTTAAATGAAAATTCAACTAATTGATTGAAAGTTGAATCACTTCCTTAAAAACTTTTTTTCTGTTGAGGATTCATCTTTTAACTTTAAAATTCATATTTTCTAGTTGAGAAGTTCAACTGTTTCTCATTCAAAATTAAAATCTTGTTTGGTTAATAGTTCAAGGAATTTTTTTCAAGTTGAACTATTTTGTTAAAAATTTATTTTTTTGTATTTAAGGTTCATCTACTGGTTTGAAAATTCAACTTGTTTGTTAAAAGTTTATATATTTTGTTGAAAATCCATCTTTTTCATGGAAGTCAACTGTTTTTATTGATCGTAAGTAAAGGAGACACGTTCCTTTTAAGAATGTAATTTAAAACAGATTTTTTAAATTCTAGATGTAATAACTATTCTCGCGAGTGTGGTTGTCCTTGCCATGAGAAGCAGTGGAGTTTTTGCTGCGAGCGCTCTACGAGGACTTCGTTTTTTTCAAATCCTCAGGATGGTGAGAATGGATCGACGTGGTGGCACATGGAAACTCCTCGGAAGCGTTGTATATGCTCATCGACAGGTGAGGGAATATTATGAAAAAGAAATAGTATTTGTCACTATTTAAAACTTTTTAATTTCCCCTTTTCCTTTTTTCCCTTTTCCTCTTTCCCCTTTTCACATTTTTCTCTCTTCGCTTTCCTCTTTTCCCTTCCCATTTTCCCAATTCCCTTTTCCCTTTGCTCTTTTCCACTTTCTCTTTCCCCTTGCGCTTTCCCCTTTTCCCTTTTCCGATTTCCCCTTTCTATTAAGCCATTTACCTCTTTCTGTTTTCTCTTTTCTTACCTTATCCTTTTCCAATCTTCCCTTTCCTCTTTCCTTGTTCCTTTTTCCTTTCCCCTTTGCCCTTTCCCTCTTCCTCCCTTTCTCCTGTTCCCCCTTCCCTCTTTACCCTTTTTCACCTTTTTTCTATTTACTTTTTTCCTTTCCCCCTTTTCACTTTTTCCTTTTTCGTTGTCCTCTTTTCTTCGTTCCTCGTTCACCCTTTCCTCTTTCCCTTTTCCACACACGAGTAATTTTTTTAGGGAATTCATTTATCACTGTTTCTTATGAATTAACAAAGTTGCTCAACTTTCGAACAAATACTTCAATTCTCAAGAAAAAAAGAAGAAATCTCCTCAAAAAATCTAATATTTTATATTTCAACCAAGTAAAGATTTTCGAATAACAAAATCAAATATTCAACGAAGAAAAATTTTTAAGTAAAAAGAAATAACAAATCTGATGAAAAGACGATATTTCTACAATAAAAGTTTATTTTTCATTAAAAAGATAAATTTTCAAGCAAGAAGATACATTTTCTACCAAAAAAGATTAATTACATACATCACGTTCTAACCAAATAGTTAAATTTTTTAAAATAAAAAAGATCATACCTTAGCCAAAAATGGGATGGGTGACTTTTTAAATTTTTTTTTCAATTAAAAAATGAGTTTTTTAAAAAACAGTTACAGTTTCTATAAAACATTTAGATTTTATACCAAATAGTAGTCAAATTTTCTATCAAGCTTTTGAATTTTCAAGACAAAAGATAAATTTTCAACAAATAAGTTGAATTTTCAACTAATTAGTTACATTTTTAAATTGAAAAATTCTTTGCTAAAATATACTAATTTCTATTGATTTAGTTAAATTTTTAACTAAAGAGGAGAGTTTTTCGCTAAAATTATGAATCTCTAACAAAAAAATAATAATTTTAAGAAAGCAATTCAACTTTAAACCCAAAGTTTACTTTTCAGCGTACTATAAAAAAATAAATAAAAAAAAAATGAGTAGTTGATACTTCGAGGAGAAAAATTATACAAATTATTAAATTTTTAACTAAGAGGATAAATTTTCAACCAGAATTTTTTTTTGCAAGAAAAGGCGCATTCTCAACAATAACCAGAAATTTTCAACCAAATAATTGCATTTTTAAACTAAAAAAGATTCATTATTATATTGATATTATTTTAAATAAAACGATTTTTCTACAAATCTGTTAAGTGTTCAACTAAATTATTGAATTTTCTATCAAATTCTTGAATTTTCTACTAAATTGTTTAATTTTCAAGTCAAACAGATGAATTTTCTACAAAAGGTTGAATTTTTAATCGAGTAATTAAATTTTCACTTTATAAAATTAAGTTTTACCAAAAAAAAACAATTAATTGTTATTGAAAAGGTTCAATTTTCTTCCAAAGAGTGTAATTTTCCACTAAAATTGAAAATCTTCAACAATAGAAATTCAATTTTAAGAATGCAGTTCAACTTTCAATTAAAGACTTAAATTTTTAATCAAAAAGATGAATTTTTCATCCGAAAATGTGAATTTAAAAAAGGTCATTTTCAACCAAACAGTTGGCTAGAAAAATTTAAATTTAATTAATAAAATGATAGGTGACTAATAGCTGTTCAAAAAGATCATTTTTATTAATATTAAATAAACATTTTTTACTTGTTTCTAGTGATTTTCAGACAATTTTTTTTTGTTTTTCTTGTCTTTTTCGATTTCACAACTAAATTGCAATCTTGAGTGTATACTGTTTACAATTTTACTTGTCTTTTTCACATAAAACAGAATCTTTAACATATCTGGCATAAGAAGGACATTGAATCCTACTTTTTGTAATTTAGCATTCACTAAATTTTTTATGTTTTTAAAACAGTGTTCCCTAAGTCTTCTATGACAATTTTAGCTAAAATAGGTGAGAACAGATTCTGCTGGTGTTACAAATTCTTGTTTATAAAATTTTTCATCAAAGTGTAAGTAAATGAATAAAAAACAAAAATAAATGCCTTATTAGGCTTTATATATAAACTTTTAGCGTGTTGTTGCATACTGTACCTAATCTAGAAGAATTTTAGGGAACATAATAATTACATCAAAAGAAGCTAAAATATGATCTTGTGGAATCATGATTCCTTG
>JAUELO010000031.1:1929987-1941226 GCA_032357855.1 Amphibolips quercusostensackenii | reverse complement strand
GAAATGGCTGAACGGTAAGAGACTTGGGTCGAATAAAGAGGTCATCACTGAAACAAACGCCTTTTTTGAGGGCCTTAAGAAAACCTATTATTTGGAATTAATAAAAAAATTGGAAATACGCTCTACTAAATAAATCAAGCTAAAAGAAGAAAATGTAGAAAAATAAAACGCTTATTTGCCGAAAAAAAATTTCTTATCCAGGAAGTCACTGACTTATCAAACAGCCCTCGTACAGTTCCTGTTATTTTTTTTAACGTTGGCTTGCTTTAACGTTTACTTGTTTTCACCCCTCTACACTTACTTCTTTAAACTTGTGACCTTCCACCACGGTCCCTGTATAAGCTGTACGGTCACGCTTGCGACAGTAGCTCACCAATTTAAAAAAGTCCCAAAGATCGGAAAGCTTTGAATTGAGTATTTTAGCATGACGTCATGGGAATACAGACTTTTGCGAGAAAATATTTCAAACGTAAAAGTAAGCTATAATTGTACGAACAGTCACATTTTTCAAGTGTAGAATATATTTTCCTAATCATGTTCCATTTTTTTTGGATTCACGACCTCTTAGTTTTATGAAATAAAATAAAAAATATCCTAAGTTTCAGGTTAGTGTATAAGATCGGGTACTCGCTTGCCTCGAATTTCGGACAGGTGCTTGTATTTTGTGAAACTGGAAGCATTATTATTGATAGTACGTATTTATTGATTTTAAATCAACCCGCCCTTTTCCACACATGCGCAATTGGAAGAGTTGCTAAGAGCAAGCGCAGCGATACAAGGCCGAGCAGCTAATGAACTCCGCGTGATAAAAATTAACTGCGTGATTGCAGTAGAGGTGGAGGACTCTCCAGCGTTAAAAGAAACGGTCGGGAACATTTCAAGGACGCCAAAACAAACGTAAGTCGCCTGTATTTGATTGAATATTAATTCTCCTATCGTAACCTTTAAGTATAGACTGAGGTCTCTCATACCGCACCATGCTTCTGATATCTGAGTTCCTCCCCCCTCTGGCTTTACTTGATACTATCGTTATCAGTAACTTTAGTTCTAGTTCTGCTTTAGTTTAGAGGATCAATGTGCGGTCTACGAGACCGAACGACCACTTATAGTGTTGCAGTTTTATAATCATTTTTCAGTTTGTTTTAGGGTATTTAAAATGCAAAATGTCACACACAAACAAACCAAATGGTTCAGGCTTGATGCGTACGGAACGTGGCCGTCCCAACGAATTAAGCTTCTGATTGATCCTCAATTGTGCAAGAAGTGATAAATTAGTATTGACGTATGGACGTGCCGGTCTTTCAAGGGGCACCATGCTTCTAACCTGTAGGTCCCTCCGCCCCACATTGGGTCAAGAAAACGTACTCGTGGACAAATCAATTTTTAGACTATACTATTTATTTATGACCTTTTTTTTAGTAAAAGCTTTCTAAATTTTAGAAAGATTTGTGTAATTAGATTTTTTAATTGTTTGAAATTTGTTATATAACAACAAGGTTAAATTTTTTGTTTAATTTTTCCCAATTGCCGTTTCTTTTGAGACATTCAGATTAATCAAAGAAGATCTTAAGACAGTGTTACTACTATATGAAAATAATTTTAAATTGGTTGGTTAGAAAAATTTTAAAAAATTTAAATTGTCTTATAAATAAATTAATAAAGAAAAATTATTATTTTTTTGATTGGCTATGTTTGGCTCAATGAAATTAATAAAATTTGTATAAAATGTGCAAGAAATGAATGTTTTATTACCATCAATTAGGAATAGATGCTTTTTGGTAACTGTTTAAACAATTTTTATAAACAAATTCACAGTTTGGCGACTTTTCAACAAATAGGCTCAATTTCTGTTTACGGAGCAACTAGGGATGGCTTTTTAAAGACTCTTTACAATAAGTCCGATGACTCTTTGCTATATTACTTTGCAAATTGAAAACAATTATTTATCATTTAAACAATTGCTATGAACAAATTTCCATTAAAACTCAAGAAAATCGTCGAAAAATGAACAAAGAATGCACTTTCTTATAAAAATTGTTAAAATTATGAATAACAGTTATCATTTTGCAAATTAGCATAGCAAAAAGTCACCGAAAAGACACTCTTAGTTGATTCCGTATACGAAAATTAAGCACATTTACTGTAACTGTCAATTTGTTTATAAAAAGTGTTAAAATAATAAATAACTGTTGTCATTTTGTGAAGTTTTTTTAGCAAAGAGTCATCGGAAAGACATTCCTAGTTGATTCCGCAAACAAATATTGAGCCTATTTATTAAAAAAGCGCCAAACTGTGAATCTGTTTATAAAAATTGTAACATTTTATATAAAATCTGTTAATTTTAATAAACTCAATATTGCAAATCCAAAAAAATGCTTTTTTTCATGAATTTGTTTATAACACAATAAAAATGCCTCAAAATTATTTTAACCAACTGTAAACCATTCCTAAATAGTTGTAACTCTAGTTTGAGATCTTCTTTGATCAATTTAAATGTCTTAAAAGAAATGGCACAAATTCTTGTACACATTTAAGTGAAAAATTTATTATTCATACAAATAATTGTCGTGACAATTTATCGGATTTTTTTTTTTAAATCGGGAAATATTATACACAAAATAGGTATACATTTATTTTTTGATTTATGCTAGAACAAATTAGCAGCACAGAGAACTTTGTCTTAAAGTGTTTGAATAGACGTCGTTTAGAAGCCCTAAAAAGTTCGATGCTGTACTTTTGATCAATTTTTGTTCATCAACAAAAAACATTGTGCATTCATCATAAAGGACAAAGTGATGATTAAATTTCATTGCTTCAGCTGCCAGAAAAACTTAAAAAGAATTATGACCATTAAGGAGGGAGGATTTTAATTATTATTTTTCCAAAGTCCTACGTGCAATATATTCGTTGGAAAAAATGTTATTGAAACGAATATAATACACAATTTCACAGAACTACGCTGGAAGCTGTATGTAAAAAAAATTATTGTTCATAAAGATTTGTTATAAACAGTATGATATTTGACTTCCTAAACATACCTTTTCCTAAAGATGCACAATCTGTTAGATATATTAGAAAAAGTAAACTCAACAGATGTTTTTTTATGAAATATGAGTATTAAAAAAAGACTCCCCTAAACTCTGTTATTTTTGGATTCTAAAATCCGGAAAAAAAATGTTCATCAAACCTTAAACTATAAAATTAGGGAATTGAGTAAAAAAAGATTTTTTCGAAGGATTTTCTCAAACTGTTTACAAAAAAAATTTCAAATTCAAAAATGAAATAAGGAATGCTATCTTTCTCAGCGCTTTTCATGCCTTGGATTTGTGAATTGTATTTATATGATTTCTTATTAACGAAAAACCCTAAGTGGTTTAAAGTATTATTTCAAGCGATGTAGAAAAAAATGGAATACCTTATATGAATGTTTAACATATTGTTAAAGGCTAGGTAAAAAATATAAATTAAATATTTATTTTAAATTAAAGTGAAAAATACAAATTCCAGTGTTTTATTTTTATTTATTCAACTACTCATCACTTTTTTAATATTTTTCTTATATCAGGATTGTTTCGAAGTGTTTGAAATCATTTAATGAGGTAGCTAGCAAAAAAAAAATTATTTGAAAATCCATAAAAATGAGTATGTTGAAAACATGTTTCCTTTCACACACTTATGTATCCTAAAAATTTTCTGATTTAATATTTGTGTGTGTGTAGTGTATAAAAATGAATCTTTTGGAAAACTGCAGTATCCTCCTGAAACAACAAGAAATTGTAATTCATTAAAATAATTATACAAATTATAAAAATAATAAATTTTTTTGAAATATAATCTTAGGTTCTTATTCCTTGACTTTCCTTTGACATTTTTAAATTCCCTGACATGCCAGAATTTCTTGCACCCGTAATAACACTCATTTATCTCTCAATCGTTTGCACATTTCTCAGCCATTTTGTACTTTTTTCTAGAAAATTTAGTGAAGCTACCGCTACAAAAACAAAATCTTGTATGAATCCCGCTTCTTAAGCTCTCTTACACAGTGGGCACCCTATTTAAAAAAAAACTGCAGAAGCAATTCTTTTGATATGCAAAAATGAATAAAAATAAATATTTAAGCTTGAGGTAAATAAATTTGATAAAAGGTAATTGCAATAAAAAAAAATTCGCACAAAATTCCGGCAGCAGGAGTCGAGCCCGGACTTTTCAGTCACAAGCTCGGAGCGCAGTCGCCTGAACTAGCCGCGACTTGAAAGACTGTCGCATTGCGGTCCATGTTACGGGCGTGAAGTTTTTTTACAGACATCTTTCTCAAAAATGCCTGAAAAGCGCATCTTATTACTTCAACACAAACTTATGCATGAAATTATTTAATAATTATTATTCTGGAATGAAAATTAATTTTCAAAAATTAGGTGTACCATCATTTCTCTGTTTGTAAAATGTTTTGAACAAGCAGAATTTTATATCTCGCAGAGTTACGCCTGCAAAACTGTTGGCAATATTTTTGTTTGCTGTTTTCGCTATCGTCGATCACTGCACACGGACAAAAAACAAATTCTAAGCCCGACGGATCGGCCGGATATGCCGATTAGCCATGTTTCGAATGTTTCGGTTGATTTGCATCGCGCGGTTTTGGGAAACCACGCTAACTCCTATGAATAAATGAAAACCGACGTGATCGTACTTTTCCGTACATGCTACGAGAAGCACAGAATACGAATATATGCGATTTAACATGAAAAATAAAAATCTAACGAAGTTAGATTTACACAATAAATCTACAAGAATTTTGTAAAATTGAAAAATAAAAGTCTCTTGATCTTCCAGGTACAACAAAATGGAAATTTGTCTGCAATTAAAACATTCTAAAACAGTTTTCAAATTTAAGTTTTGCAACATATAATTTTTTTTTATTGATGCAGTACATTATTTTTTAAATTCCAGATGGCAGATTAAAATTTTATTTTATAAATTTATTTCCTAACTTTAAAAATATGAACAATTTGAAATTTCGTTACTGAACTTATATTTGAATATTAAGAGTTTTTGAAAATAATTTTAAACAGTAATTAATAGTTTTAAATTTGAAGAGTTTTAAATTTTAAATAAATATATATTGAAAAATTTTGAATTGAAATTGTTTCAAATTAAACAAGCTTAGATTCAGTATGATTTAGAAAAAAGGACAATATTTCAAATGAAATAAAAAGTAATTGAACTTATAAAATTTCTAATAAAAAGCGTTCAAAAGTCAATAATTGAAAATTGAAAACTTTTGAATTTGAATAATCATGAATTCAAAGCAATAAAAATTTAACAAATCTAAATTTAAAACCTAACTAAATGTTTCAAAATCAAAGCTTCTTAAGTTTTAGAATTGTTAATTGCAATTGCATAAGAAATATATAATTAAATATTAAAGTTGATCAGATAAATTTTCCTAAGATCAAAAAATAAATTCACCATCATTTTCACTGTTCAAAATGTACAAATTTTAGATTTTAAAATCTTAAGCAATTAGGTATTTACATAAAACGTTCTGAAAAAAGAAATAATTCAAACACTACGGTTGTAACTTCAGGTACTTTTATTTATATCTATTTTGAGTTTGAAAAACAAAATTTTTAATTTTTTAATTTCAAATAGCTTTTGACACATTATTTCGAATTATTATTAATTCTTAAAATTGTCAGATTAAATATTGTTTTATATTAAATGATGATTTTTTTAACGTTTAGCAGAAAATTAGACAATTTTGAGAAAATGCGTTGAAAATTAAAAATTAGAAAAAAAAGAATGCAAATCAAGACCGCTATGATTCGCTACGGACGAATTTTCTACGTAACAGTAAAATTTTTTAACCCGAAAATATGAATTTTAAACCATGAAGTTAATTTTAAGCCAAATCTATTAATTCTCTACCAAGACAATTAGATATCTACCAAAAGTAGGAATTCTTTTCTAAATTGATGAATTTTCAACCAAAAAAAATGACTTTTTAACTCGCTTTTTATCAAAGCAGTTCAACATTCAACCAAGTAGTTAAATTTTCTACCAAAAAACGGTAAACTTTAAACAAAAAATGTAATAGGTGGTATTTTGATACAAAAATATTTTTATTTTAAATTAAAGATAGTTAAATTTATAAAAAAGCAAAAATCAACAAAATAGTTTGTTCCTGAACAAAAAGGTTGTATTTTCAACCCAGAAGATTAATTTTCTGACACGAAATATTAATTTTCAACAAAATGGTTATAGTTTTAACCGAAAAAATTAATTTTGAAGTGAAATGATAATTTAAAAAACAAAAAGATCAGATTCCTGCAAAAGAAATAATATTTCTAGAAAAAATGGAATCTTCAACAAAATTGATAAATTTTTGGTAATTTTGGAACTCTTTTGTAATGTTTTAATCTTTTTAAGTATTCTCTTTAAATGAATTTTTGAGAATATAGAATAACTTCAAATATTTTTAGGAATTTTTGAAAAACTTTTTCGTTGCCTGAAAACATTCCAAAATCCTTGAGAAATATCAAAATTTCAGTTTTCAATCTTAAAAAATATTTCGTGCAGTTTTGAAACTTTTTTTTTATCTTTAAATAACTTCTGAGTATCTTTTGAAATGATTAACATTATTCTCACAGTTGTTTTAAAATCTTCTAGATTTATTGCGGCAATTTTTATACTTTTTTTAATGTTGTTCACTCTCTTTAAAAACTTTCTAAGAATAAATGTTTTAAAATAAAACATTATGTAAGATTTTCAAAAAAATGTTTAGATATTTTCATATTTTCGTCAAACTTTCTAAAATTCTTAAAAAGCTCCTGAATTTTTTGTTTGAAATCTTTAAAAATCTACATTTTTTTTATATAAAATCATTTTTTCATCCTTCTCAAACTTCTAAATATCTCCTAAACTCATTAGAATTTTTTCTAACATTTTGTGATCACGCAAAATTAATAAATTTTGCTTTGGAATCTTCAACATTCTTCTCCTAGTTTTGGTAAATCATTTGAAATATTTTTAAATGGTTTAAAATTTTTTTTTAAATTGATATTAAAAAAAATAATGTAGATTTTTTGTAGAATCTTTAGAAAAAAATTGTATCAGTTGAAAACAGTCAAGATATCTAAAAAGCTTCCAAATTTGATTTTAAAATCTTCAAAAATCTGCACATTGTTTAAAACTTGTTTGCACCTGTAAATTTGTTGTAACTGACATAGATAATCTTTTTATTATTTCCTACAGTCTTTATATTTCGCAAACTAAGATATTTCAAGTTTTTGTCCATAATTTAATTTTTATTATCCCTTAGAATGTGTAGAAGAGTTCACAAATTATAGTCTAGTAGCAAAATCTTGAGAACAGAATTATTACCCAGCATTGGAAAATAATTAAAGTTAAAATTTTCTCTTTTGTCAATAAGGTTTAGAAACATTTAGAAAAATATTTTATCATCAAACAGAATCACTTATTTGTAAATTTTAATTCATTAAATTGCAGTGCAGAAAATTCTTAATTTTTAATTATACATAAATACATATAACATCCTTCAATGTAGTCATGGGATGACGAAAAGAATATTTTTGTCATTTTTGAAACATGTGGTCAAAAATTTAAGAACAACATTCTTGCCTCCATTATTAGAGAATCATTAACAATTGAAAAATTTTTTTTTTAAATAAATTTTTAGAATTAAAATTCCTCATTTGGAAATTTCAATATACAAAATTTTAGGAAATTCAAAAGAACTTTCTATAATTTTTATCCATAATTTAATTAAAACACTCTGTATAACAGTCAACCTTTTTTCGTGAAATTGAGCGCTTTTGGGAAAAGTAATAAATGTTTTTAACGAAAAATATTTTTGTGATAAACTTTAGTTTGAACAGAATCGTCAAATATATCTTGAAGAGTCAAAATCTGTAAAAATAGAAAGTGAACAAAGTGAATTAATACTTTTAGTAGCATCACTTCACGTGTAAGAAGAATAAGATTTAAAAAATGAATAAAAAGCCAGAGAGAGCTTCAAGCTTGCAACATACAAAACCTCTAGTTTCCGCGCAGTCATCCTCTTTTTCTCGGACTTTTATTTATCCCAAGCAGGAGAAAAGTTTTCTTCACGACAACCTCTTGACACGAGAAGTTAATTTCAAACGAGATCCAATGTCTGCTTGCTACAAAGGAGGAGAAAAAGGCCCAACTTCTAATCTTAACTCTCGTCTCTTTTCACAAAACAGGGCGTGAAACGGGAGTCATCTTTTCTTTTTTTATTTAGCTTCACTTTCTTCATACATTTCGACGCTGCCTAAGTTTACCTTCTTATTTTCTGCCTCATTTCATTTTGCTCCTTCATACAGGAATCTTTGTAACAGTAAAAATCTTGAAATAATTGTAATTCAGTTCAATAAAAGTTCCTTAATTTGAAAATGTCTGAAACAGTGTTCTAACAAGGGGTGATAAGTAAGTGTCGGACGCTGATTTTTTTCGTTACTTTATAGGTGAAAAGGAGATCTCAGACTATAGAAGAAAATAATGCTTTAGGCAATCGTTCACATTCAGGGGTTGACATCACTCCTTCTATATTTTTGTGACTTTTACTGTTCTAAAGGGTCAATGTGTTTTTTCTTAATTGCTTTTACACACAATTTTTCTAATTAATGCTGTCTTACAATATTAGCTTGAGTTGTGAAAACACTTACCCTCTAGAATATTATAATTCAGAAAATCTACCCCTAGAATGCATAGCAATATGACATATAGTTGAAATTACCATTGTTTTTTCTTTATTGTTTCTTCACAAAATTGTTCTAAATCATGCTTTTTCACAATATTAGTTTGAGTTGTAAAAACACTCACCCTCTAGAGTATCATAATTCAGAAAATCTACCCTTAGAATGCTTCTCCATATGACATATAGTTCAAAATTTTAGACTTTGTTGCTGCAAACACCTTGTTTTGATATTTAATCCTATGAAAAATCATTAGTGAATTTCGAAGTTACTTCTACATTATGTGTTACCTACCCCTTCAATATAATTAATGGATCAGGAACATATTTATTAATGTAACATTTTTGTACTCCTCAAAAAATTGTTATGTTTAGTTTAGCAAGCAATTTGAATAATAATACATATAACTGAACTGTTTAAAGAATCTTTATTTAGGGTCAGACACGTACATATTTCCATAAAAAATTGCACACACATACACATATCGTCCCTTTAACCCTTGTTGCTTAAGGCTCTTGGCTCACAATATATTTTCTACGAAATAAAAAATAAATATGTGATATGATAGGAGTATTTTAAATCCAGAATTTGTGAAACTGCGCATGAAATTCTAATAAAATTGAAATTTTAATCTAATTTTTTTCAAGTGATAAAAGATTAGTTGGAGAGAAACAATATCATTTGTTTCTTAAGGCACGAAGTTTTCGCAGTAGTGATACTCTTCGAAAAAGTCTTTTAGGCACAACATCTTCTTGCACCATGTACACGTTATTACTGTAACATCACCGTAAATATCACAAGAAGATTCTATATCTTTTTGAGAACAACCGTCTGAAGTATTATTAAATGTGGAGGTATATTTTTTTTATATCCACTTTTATACCAAGAATATTTGAATACATCAATAAATCTAGGTAAACACAATTGATTATGTTTGAGGGACTGTAATTGTATGATGTTATTCCTAATATGCAAGTTAATATCAGACCTTAAAAGAATAGTAGTGGCAGAGATTTTTTGTTTGAAATTCTTCTAAATCCTGCAGCCAAACACATCCAAGGGCTGTTAAGAAAAAATACATCTTGAAGACACATTTGTAGCAATTCTGAAGAAAGTTTACCAAATTAAGAGGCCTGCAAATAAATATTGTTTGCCTTAAAAAGTCCTTTTTTTACTCTTGTTCTAAATTGTCCTAATGGTTTTTTAATACTACAAAAAGGAATAAAAGATATCTTCCATCGGCATTTATTTTTGGTTTAATTGTATAGCTATGCATAATTTAATTACAAATTAAAGCCACTTTGATCAAAATTAAAAATGTTGCTTTTCTCATACCTCCGAATTTCTGGTTTTAAAATGTTTTTAAAAACACCGCATTCTTCTTTTATATTTCTAGCTTTATGTAAATATGACACAGATATAAATTTTGTGATTTTTCACGAAACGTTATGCAGTTTCTTAAATTTCCATACCCACCAAAGTGATGCTTTAAACCATTGCATGTTCAATTTATGCTTCTTTTGTAAAGCCCATCTTCGAAGATCTATATCGTGAACTGTTATCTTTGAATCAATATCTTCCTTTAAATTTCAGAAAGTGTATTTCGCAACTTTGTATGGCTTATCTCTTTCGTCACCACGACTGTTAACTTGCTTTCGCCATCTTTGCAATTGTCGCTTTGAACGAAGCTTCTTAAACCTTTAATGAAAGGTTGTAAGAGATAAAAGTTTCTTTCTTTCAGAATTCCAAAAGTCAAAAGTTTTTTTTTATAGTCGAAGTTGACTCTCTCTTTTTGATATAAACAACTAGATACATCACCATAATCGTTTTCGTCTTCTTGTTCTTCATCTTCAATCCGCTATATGTTAATTTGACTATCCCAATGATAAAATTGTGAGTCAGCTACATTTTCAATAATACTGAACAAATATAATTTTCTTTCACTTTATATTCATGCCTGTGTCTACACAAATCGTGATAAATTTGATAATCTGATAATTCTGTATATGCGCAGTTATTATTACAAATGACGAAATGATTAGGGCCGGAGCAGCCCATATTCTGGAGTTTGAAGTTCGTAGAGGGTTGTTAGTTCATTAGGGGGAAGGGAGGGGGGGATTTTAATAGTTTTTGCTTATTTTGAAGAGAAGGTTCTTTGTCGTACATCATTTCTGCAAATAAATGCGTTTATAATTTTATTTAGATATAATTTATCCAAACAATCTTGTTAAATATTTATTTTAGCCAGATTATTCGCCCGCTTTTCCCCATTGTGGATCTCAAATACGCTTCAAGACGCCTTAACGCAGAGAATGAGCGTGCATGCCTACACAAGCTACTTAAGTCGGGGCCAAATATCAAGGCGCCTCACTTCTTCTGATTGCTACTCGCACAAAAAAATCTCTGAATTGTCTCATGAAGAGCAAATGCAAGTATAAATTCTTCCAAATTTAATGATATGATCACTTTGAGCCTAAAAAAATGTTGTCCATAGTAAGAGGGCA
>JAUELO010000031.1:1890910-1901172 GCA_032357855.1 Amphibolips quercusostensackenii | reverse complement strand
AGAATATTATTTTGAAATTCGTTTTTCGTGAAATAGACTTTAATTGACTTTCTCATTAAAGGTCAATTTGTCTAACCTATGAATGTATAAAATTCTACTTCCTTTTTCAAACTTTATTATTAACTTAATAATACAGAATCCGTTCACTGAGTGAATTTATCAAATTTTAATTTCGTGAATATTTAGGACTTTATAGAAGGATTTTCAATTCGGAAATTATGATTTGACATTCATTATGAATACAAAATATAGGATTCAATTTTGGCACTTTTCCGTCAATCATCCGTTAAAATAAGTTACTTTGATCTAACTTTAGCTTTGTCTAAATTTGGAACAGAAACTTTGCAATTTATATTTCTAAATAAGAATATAATTTCAATTAATGAAATATATCTTGGAAAA
The DNA here is from genome assembly GCA_032357855.1 of Amphibolips quercusostensackenii. Lineage (NCBI taxonomy): Eukaryota > Metazoa > Arthropoda > Insecta > Hymenoptera > Cynipidae > Amphibolips > Amphibolips quercusostensackenii. The sequence goes on along the minus strand of JAUELO010000031.1, from coordinate 1,900,770 downwards.
ATTTTAATTTAAAATTTATTTTGTTTTTTGTCCTTTGCTTGTATTGAGTTATTTATCATGCTTTCAACAGATGTACCTTAAAGATCAATGCAAAATTTTAATTTTTTAATGGTTTCATTTGTCATAAAATTAAAGATATAATATTTGTTTTCTTTATTGAAAAAAATATGTACAGATAATATTATTATATTTTTTCAAAAAAATATGAATTTTAAATAATAAATAACCTATCTAAAAAAATAGATGGAACGAAATTCTTAAGGAATTCTCTACGAATTTATTTTGTGAAGAGAAATTTTTAATTTTAAATGGTTCTTTGAGAATAAAGGCAATAATATTATTTTTTCAACGCGTACACGAAATTTTTGGAATTCACAAAAGAATACTATCCATAACCCCTTGGCCATATAAATAGAATTATGTGCATTTATCTATTAATGAAGATTAAAAATTTTCTGCACTACCAATTTAGTGAATCAAAACTTAGCAATAAGCAATTCTATTTGATGAAAAAAATGGGTTCCAAACGTTTCTAAGTATTATTGATAAAAGAAAACATTTTTGTCTTAAGTCATTTTCAATATTAGGAAATAATTTTATTCTTAACATTTTGCTACGAGACTATAATTTATAAACTTCTTTACCCATTTGAAGAGACAAGGAAAGCAAAATTATGGACATAAACTAAGAATATCTTACTTTATGGATTGTATAGACTGTAGGTAAATGTGACAAAATTTTCGGTGCTAGTAACCACAAAATTGCGGGTACCCATAATTTTAAACAAAATTAAGATGATTCAACTATGTTTTAAAATATCAAGAAAAGACTCGGTTATCGCAAGAATTACGGTCATTATATTCAATTTATATTTAACAACATTATGACACAATTATTAATAAAAAAGGAAAAAAAGGAAAAAAAGGAAAAAAATTAAAACTTGCCCTGTTTGTTTATTTATCAATATTTTATATAGTAGTAGTTCATGCGATAGCCATTTATATGAATTTTAACATAAAATTTCGTTTGAATGTTTCAGATAACCTAAAATGGAGAAATCATGGGTACCAGATTTTAAGATGGAGTCTTCCGGTCGCTCATATCTCCAATGGATGTCAACGAAAATTAAGAAAAAGAAATTTTTTTACTCAGTGTCATGTACAATAACATATAAAAAATTTAAAGACACAAATAAAAATTTGTGTAAAAAAAAATTATTAAAAAAAGGTCATTATTACAAGGCTCCCCCTTTAAGGGATACAAAAATAGTTTTATTCAAGACAAAATGTAGATTTTTAAAGATTTCAAGAAGAAATTTTGAGGCTTTTTAAGAAATCTGAAAGGTTCAAAAAGCATGTCTTTAAGATTGCTTTGAAAATTCCTATTAATTTTTTATTTCACAACATTTACTTTAAAAAGATAATTGAAAAAGTTTCCAAACATTCAACAAGATTTTTAAAATTATCAAAAAAGAATCTGGAAGATTTGAAGGCAACTTTTTTAGTTTTTTAGAAATTTTTCAAAATTTTAAGAAATTTTTTTTAGGATAATAAATAACTGTTTTAAGATTCCTGGAAAAAATTTAAGTTATTCTTATATTGTTAAAATTATTTTTAAAAAATATCTAGAAAAAAATTATAAAAATTGACAGAGGTTTCCAAAATTGTCAAAAATGAATCAGGAGGATTGTATAAAAATTTAAGAAACAATTCGTGTCGGTTGATAAGATTTCAAGAATTTTTGGAATTCTAAGATGACTAAAAATATTTTAAAACTTTAAAAGATTTCCGAACATTCATAAGATATTCTACAATTTTTTCCAGATCTCAAAAAGCTTTAAATATTTTTTAAACAACTCAAATATTTTCTGAAATTTAGTTAAATCCTATAAAATAAACTAAAATTCCTAGGAATTTTCTAGATATATGCTCTTTTTTAATATATGTTAAATTTTTTTGGATTTTTTTGAGAATCCTAGAAAAATTATTTTCATATAACCTCAAATCAAATAAACCAAGAAAATTAAAAAATAAATAGCCATTCGAATACTTTATTTTGTATTAAGAATTTTTGTTTTCTTAAAATTGTAATTTGCATAATTTTGCTTTTAATCTGCACTGAATAATCTTGCTTGGTGAGAACTTAACAATTTTTCAAAAATTCGTCTATTTGGTTTGAAGATTAATCACTTTTGGTAGAAATTTTAACTTTTGAAAATTAAAATTTCACATTTTTTGTTAAAAATTATAAACTTCTTTGGCTGAGGATTCAACTATATTATTGAAATTTGGTCTTTGAGGATAAATAAATTTTTTTTTTATTTATAATTAGAAATTTTTTTTAGTTTAATTATCAACTATTATAATTTTCTTAAGTCTTCTTTAGTTGAAAATTGAATTACTTGGGTAAAACTTAAACTAATTCGTTAAAAATTCACTCGTTTAGTTGAAAAATCAAATATTTGCTTGAATTTTTCTGCTTATTCAATACTGTTTTATTTAAAATAAAAAACTTTTCAGATTCAAATGTCAAATATTACATTTTTTTTTAAGAATCCTTTTTTTAAATACAACTACTCGGTTAAAGGTTGAACTTCTTTGCTGAAATGTAATTTTTTTAGTCAAAGATTTATTTTAATTGAAAATTTGTTGTTTTTTATTCGTAGAAAATTATTTCCTTGAAAGAAAATTCATGCATTTGGTTCCAAATTTAATTATTTGTCTTAAAAATTATCTCTCTTGTGAAAAATTTATATTTACGGACTAGAAACTCACATTTTTTTGCAGAAAATTCGTCTCTTTTAGGAAATATTTAACATTTTTTTATTAAAAATACAACTAGTTAAAAATTAATATTTTTTTGTTGAGGATTAAGGTATAAAAATATTTGTGGATTTGAATATTAACTTTTAAATTTTGCGGTAATATTCCTCTTTTTGTTTGAATATTGAACTATTCGGTCTAAGATTAACTTTTAAGTTGAAATTTTGATTTTATGCATTTAAAATATTACAAAATATTTTTGAATTCTTTAAAAATTCTTAGGTAAACTATAAATAGTGTTAAAATGACGGAAATTATTTTTTGTTGATTTTTACGTAATTTAGTTTAACAGCATCAAATAAACCATTTTGATGTTGCTTGCTATCGATGAAACTTTTCCCTTTTCAGCCGATTTCATCCCATTTAACGATACAAATAGTTACGTCAGAAAGGGAATCATTGTAAATCTAGAACCCGCTTAAGTATTCAAAACAGAACGCAAGTAATCTCGTTACATAACGTATTTCAATTTGCTTCGCTTCATTATCACAAAACGAATAAGCCAGTTCTAGGTTGTTGAAACAGAATGGCATGCAATAAGCGAGGCTAACACAAATCGTGTTCCGACTTTAAAAAAATATTTTTTTATTTGCTTTACAAATGAAAGTGTACCCCCAATGTAATCCCGCAAAGGTTCCTAAACATGATTAATTATAATAATTAATAATAATAATAATAATAATAATATATGATAATATAATAATATAATAATAATTTTTAATAATTTATCTAATAATTATTAAATATATCAGCACCAATTTAAAGGTGCTACTTAAAAGTATATTTGTAATATTTTTCGCGTAATTTTTTTCATGAGAGCATGCAAGTGCTTGGATTTCTTTTAGGAACGACAGGGTGTTAATTATATAACTTTTTCAGTTTCGCTTCCACTTTCTTGAAATTCACGTGGGTTGTGAAGTGAGAATGAGAGTGAAGTGTTTCCACTAACAGGGAAAATCGATGTTTTATTTTTTTAAATTAATTTTAGGAGAATATTTAAAATCATTTCAAAATATTTCTAAAATTGTCGAAAAAGAATCCGAAAAATTTAAAGATAATTTTGCAAATAATGCAGAATTTTTCGTTAATTTTACATAACAGGTCATGATTTTAAAAGATGTTTAAAACTTTCAAAATTCATGCAACAGGCTTAAAAGTATTAGAAAGATAGAATATATTCAAAAATTCAAATATATTTCGAACGATTCATAACAAAATGGTAAATTTGAAATGATTTTATATTTCGAGAAATTAATTTCAGGAGAAAACTTCAAAAAATTTCTAAAAATGTCGACAAAAAATTCTGGAATAATTTAGGGAAAATTTTTAATGTCGAAATATTTTATAAATTTTGAGGAATAATTCGATTCAATTAAGAAAATGTTTGACAATTCTTCTCTTAGTAGAAATTTTACCTTGTCGGTTAAAAATGCAATTTTTTGCTTGAAAGTTAATTTTTTTGTTTGAAAAATCGTATTTTTTAAAAGGAAATCAATTTCTTAACTTGTAAATTGAAGTTTTGGTAAAAAAATTTTGTTACTAGTTTCCTAAAAATTTATATTTTTAGATAAAGGTTAACCATTCTAGTTGAAAATTATCCCTTTGTTGAAAAATGTAAATATTTATTTAAACATTTGTCCTTGCCTGAAAAAATTTCTCATGATTTTTTATTTTCAAATATTTTTTTAAATCTTAGGAATATTTCGAGTCAATTTAAAACATATTTCAAAATTCTTCTCTTTGTAAAAATTTTACCTTTTTGATTAAAAGTGCAATTTTTAAGTTAGCAATTAATTTGTTTGGTTATAAATTATAATACTCTAATAGAAATTTGTTTTTTTTTCTGCCTAAATCCAACAGTGATTTGTTAGAAATTCAATTGTTTTGTTTAAAAATTTGACTACTTTGTTTAAAAATTTTTTTTTGTGAAATTCAACTTTTTTTCATTTGAAATAAAAACCTTTTTTAGTAAAAGTATCGACTATTATATTTTTCACTGCAAATTCATGTTGTTTGGTTAAAAATTTGGTACTTGGTTAAAAGTTGAACTAATTTGTTACAAATTTATTTATTTTTTTTTATCAAGATTGATCATTCTTGGTAAAATTTCATCTTTTGGTCGAAACTGCAATCACTTGGTTGAAAATGATTTTCTTTTGTAAGTTCAATATTTTGGAATGAAAACTAAACTTTTTGGCTGAAAATTTAAATGGATTTTAAAGTGTTTGAAAAATGTTTGGGTATTTAAAAATATTTCAAGCACTTGTCTAAAAAAGAAAAAGAAAATTTTAAGGAATTTCCAAGGATTTTAACGATTTTAAAGAATTAAAAAACTTTACATTGTGTTTTATGCTAGGTTTCACTTTGTTGGTATTGCCCGCGCAAGATCCTACTCTGCCAAAAAATGCGCACATATATGCGTTACAATATATTTTAAAAGCAGCATTTTTCTTGAGGTGCTTAGCCTTTAAAATAAAGCTTATTTTTATACTCTATTAGGTCTGTGACTATGAAAAAAGTACAAATATTCTAATTTCTCAGATTTATTAGCAATAATTTCTATAAAATAATCGAAATAAACTTGCAGAGACTTGTTCCTAAGAAAATGTATATTACATTAGAGTCCATCAGAACTTATGGTCAATTAGAGGCTACGTACTCTGCAAAAGTTTCATTTGTCAGAATCGGTTTGTTCATCTGGAGATGATGTTCGTTCTCCTACATCTACCAACCAACACGATGCCTCATTAAAATGACTTACGAATTTACGTGAAGGTCTGCTAGTTTTTTTGTTGATATCTAGAGTAACTAAGATACTACAGAATACTGGCAATGTGAGCGCAACATTCTACCACTCTTGGACCACTTTTGCACTGGCAGTACCAACTACTCACCGAATTAGGTCCAGCATTATTTTCTATCCATAAGTTATACACTTTGGAAGATGTATGACGAGACTGGATTTGTACTCTTAAAACGCTTTCCTTCTGTTTGTAGACAAGAAGGGAGTGCATTCCATCATCCGCTAATTGTTCCTCGGTATACGATTGAGCTTGTTTTAGCTGATACACTTCAAGTGTGATGTATCGCAACTAATCAAGAGTTAACCTAAAAAAATCAGGTAGTGTCTTTTGCGTTATAGAAAGCAACGATGCCCTTCTTTTTGCCAACTTTTCTTTCTCTGCTCGTTTTTCAAGTCGATTAGGCTGCGAAGTCAATAGTAACATTCTTTCAGCGATCAGATGATCATCGGGATTGTCATGAATCCTGATAGGTCGCAAATCATTACAAATGGCACAGACTATTCTGACGTAATTCCCGATGTAAGGAATTCGACTATTTAAAAAGCATCACTAAAATCTCTCCACGTTTTTATTAACCTATTTATTGCTTCACCCACCCATCGGACATTAGCAACGAGCTTTGATTCATTTGCATCAGTCGTAGAGTGCTGCGATGCTTTTTGGAGAAAATAAGGCATTTTGGAAACGAATCCAAGATCTTTTAAGAACTTTAGACAGTCCTAAAAACCGCGATCGACAACGATAACAAAGTGTGAGGGCATCCATGTACGCAGTTACATTAGGTCTTTTTTTAAAAGATTGGCAGAGATACTAGCGTCCTTGTTCTTGCCATCAGCGAAATACGGACCGAAAACATTTACTATATATCCTGTCGTCAATACTAACATCATGGGTTTGACCAGATTCCTTTCTTTATGCATAGAATGAGTCCGTATTTAAAACGAGTAATTGCTACTCTTTCGGATCAACATGTATGTACCATCAGCCACAAGGACACATACATCTTGTTTATTTGCGAATAGCGTTTTGGACGTTAACGTAGCATGGTTCTTAATGACTGACTCAGCAGATATGCAATCTTTACCAAGATGATGAAGAAACAAAAGAGGACATCAGAACTGTCCTTTCTTTCGTGATTTCTCTAACTATTCGTTTCTCTATGCCAAAAAGAGTAATTAAAATCGCTTGGGAAAAACCCGTGCGCAACTTAATCAATAATAATGCTAAGCACATACGCACAGAATGACATTCTGTCGAACGTACTTGAATTAACAAATACCATGCAACATCAGTAAATTTATTTGTGGTCAATCTGGTGAGTCTATAACAATCTTTATCCTCAAGCACAAAAGGTATCATCGAAATTCAACGCTTTTTTACTTGCTTTCTCACGCAAATAATTAAGAAGATCAGAAATCGATTCTACGTTCATCTAAGTGAAATCAGAGGTGGCTTGAATTGCCACACCTTCTTATTCGAAGTTTGAGTTTCCTACAGTCAGAATCTATTGTTTATTCTTTACCGGAAGATTCTGGATTTTCAAAAATCTGACCCTTATCTGGTTCTAAAATATTAAATAAATCACTTTCAGAAGATTATGGTCCTTCTGCATCTGTAATCCAACGGTTAATAATCGAAAAGTGTCAACAACTATTGCAAACCTTCGACTGAATAGTCAATGTGCTATTAAAAGCAGTTTTGAGAACATCTAATGCCCTTTCATCTTGAATAATTGATAGATGACTTTTTGGTTTTAAGAATTGGCAGCAACGAGAACACTGTTTTTTCAGCATAATAAGTGATAATTAAAACTAACTTTGCTAGAAAGTATTTTACCAACAATTTCCTCTAGATGAAGAAAAAAAATCGAAAAAAAAGTTATTAGGACGTAAAACCTGAAAAAATAAAGACAATCTGAGATTAACGTACAGAACTATTCAATAATAACTAATAAATAATCAACCAATAATAATTAATAATTAATTTAAATTAATAAAACTAATTTATTAAATTTTTTAATAAATTTAAAAATTAATAAAATTGACAAATTAATTAATTAACTTATTAATAATAATAATAATATTATATTAAAAACGTGAACCCAGCGACATATAAAAATTAAATAAAGATTTTTAAAAAAATGTAGACTCTGATGCCTATAAAGTACCTGCGTAAAAAGATTACAATCGCTACGAAACTAGCAGATACTAATAAAATAAAACTCAAATAAAATAATCTGTAACAGATGTATGTACGCAGTAGTATTAGATCCAGCGGATAAGAAAATCTTTAAACAGGTGTGAAACGTAGAAGAAGAACAAAGAAGAATAGCTGAAAAGATCGACAACAAACGTCAATACCATGCGGGGGGAGGTGGAGCAAGGCAAGGTGCCCCCTGAGGGCTCTACCAAGGTTGTAGGCACATAGGGTCGCCAAAACCCTGACTTTCTATATGGCGCCCCTCCGCCTCCCTCCTCCTTGACAAACGGCGTCAAAGTGGATAAGGCTGACACTATGTGTTTCTTGATAAAAATAACTTGAAAATAATAAATTAATACTTAAAAATAATGTACTAGGTTTTCCATGGTCACAGACCTAATAGAGTATAAAAATAGGCCTTATTTGAAGGGCTAAGTACCTCGAGAAAAATGATGTCTTTACCATATGTTGTAACGCATATTTGTGCGCAGTTTTTGGCAATGTACAAATTTGTGCGAGCAATACTAACAATGTGAAACGCAGCATTATTAGAAAGAGAGTGCGAAAATCCATGTAAATTACAAACTTCAAAATGTCTATTTCTTGAAATAAAATTACTTTCACAAAAAATCCTTTTAAGGGGCTATGAGACTTAGTAAGACGAATAAAATTAAATAATTATGAGACTAAATAGTAGACGGCCTAAAAACCGGCTTCACTGACCCTCCTCCTTTCCTCATGGTTTCTCACATACTGCAAATTTGTGTTTGAAATAATTATATTTGTGTATTTTGTTCAATTCTTTCTTGCTTTCTTTCACAATTTTTCAGATACGTATGAAAATATAATGTAAAATGTCAATTTTCTGAAATTTAAACTCAACGTAAGTAAGTTCGAGCGCAAAGCGCTTATTTCATGATAAGCTGGTACTCCCTAAACCCGAAGGAGTTTTGAGAAAATGATGTCTACATCTTCACCCAATGTGTAAGTAAAAAATAATGTAGTTGATCAACTAGGACCGAGCGCATAGCGCAAGGCACGTTATTTCAACTATAAAAACAAGACAATAAAAATACGTATTGTTTAATACTGATGCGTATTATAAATTGCAACAATATTAAAATGATACATTTTTCACGGTAACTGGAAAGAAAATTCAATGCAAAGTAAGAAAAAAAATTAAATTAATAATAATAAATGAAATTTGTATCTTTTACTGCAATATCTGAATGAGCAATCCCAGGCTGACGTACAGAAATAAATTTAATGTACATTCAATATAATAATGCTGAACATGATATACAAAAGTTTACACTTCGGACAAAATCGAGTGCGAAGGAGGATATACGTGATTAGAATTTGTTTGTTAAATCCAAAGGAACTTTGACAAGAAGGACTTCGCAATCACCAAAGTACAGTTGTCAATGCGTAAACCTTTAATTTTTAAAGATCTATACACAAATGTAAGGGAAATACAAAGAACGAGCGCATAACGCGAGGCTAAATTTTAACAATTTTGATTCAGAGAGCAAAAAACCTTTAAAACTTAAATATACTTCTACAAGCACTGAAACTGATTCTCACTCTCCTCGTGCCTCATTAGGAAAGTAGATTTTTCAAAATATTTTTATTTCTCTCTGACACAAATTTAAACTTTTTACTCACGTAACATTTCATCGTATGAAAAAAACTTGTGAATATTGCTTAGAGCCTGAAAAGTATATATTAAGCTCAGTGAAGTAATAATAATGAAATGATAGTGAAAAGTGCGGTCGAATTTCGCTCAGGTGATCGCAACAAAATCTTTTTTTTTTTTTTAATTTTGTTAACTCATTATAAACATATTGAAAAATGCTTTCAAACAAACACAAATTGAACATGAAATATTAAAAAAAAATATTTCCGATGCGCGGGCATATTGTCATCGCGCGCGGCTCGCTTCGGTCGCAAGTTTGAGCGCGCCTACGGCGCGCGACTGGTAGTTCTAGTGCTTCGCGCTCAATAATATATTTATATCGCGCGTCGTACTTGATAA
>JAUELO010000031.1:1854691-1867234 GCA_032357855.1 Amphibolips quercusostensackenii | reverse complement strand
TACACGAAAACAAAGTAAAGCGCTTTCTAATCATAAACTGTAATAGCTATATTGAGATAATCCTCATACCAAAATGCCCAAAGAGGACGCCTGAATTCTGTAAAGTATATTGGCAAATATAAGATTATCGTAAAATAAAACCTACAGATTCTTACGTTCTATCAGGACGTAACATATAATTTGAGTTAAAAATTAATCTCTTTGGTTAAAAATGTAACTATTTTGTTAAAAAATTGTTTTGTTTTTTTTGTTTTAAATAATTTATTTTGTTAACTAACAATAAAAATACTTTTTTTTTGGTTAAAGATTGATATTTATTATAGAAAAACTTATCTTTTCTAATGAAAGATTCATTTATTTTGTTAAAAATTTGTATTTTTGGCAGAAAATTAATGAATTGTTCAGTTCAAAATTAGCTCTTTTTTTAAAAGTGCATATTTTTGGTTAAACATTGAACTATTTTCTTGGATATTCATATATTTAAGTTGAAAAATTAACTAGATATCTAATGTTAGACTGGTTTGATAAAAATTTATATTCTTTCAAGATTCACTGTTTTTATTTAAAATTTTACTCTTTTTTTTACCAAAAATTTGTTTTCTTTAATTTAAAATTAATTTTTTGTTATTTTGAAATCGCCCTGTTCCATGTTTAGTTCAAATTTTATCCTTAATAAATTGAAAATTCAAATATTTTGTTCCAAATTCATCTTTTTGCTTAGATAATTGATCTTGTTTCCTAAAAATTAAATAAACATATACTTTGACTTAAAATCGTAGAAATTCAAAGTGGCTTATATTGCATTCGACATGGTATTTACATTAATTTTATTTTAAGAACTTTAAGGTAAATGTCCCGCTTTGGGCAAGTGTAAGGATTCGTCCTGCGTGTTTTGCTTGTGAAAGTATTTCGAGTCTAATGAATCAAAAAAGGTTCCTAATATTGCAGAATTTTGAGATTTTCCATCAATATTTGGTCTGCTTATCAATATAAACAAAACAAATTTTATTGAAAAATGGAGAATATTTTATGCTGTTCCGATAAACCTATTTGGGCGATTGAATATTTTTTCTGACCCAGTTTGAACGAATCGAATGTCCTAGTTTGGGGCGAGCGACGCCATGTTTGACTTTCTACAGTGATGGGATATTGTTAGGATACATTAAACACAAATGTTTTAAAGACACGCATTATTACAGAAGAAACCTTAAGGAATTGAGATAGTGTGATTATTATCTAAAAAGAACACACCTTTTTATTTAAACTTGTTGTTTGTAAACACTCGCCCAAACTCCTACAACCGTTTTTTTAGTCCGTATCAGGAAGGTAGCAAATATACGATAATATAATTTTTAAACAATACAAATACATAATAAAATGACCATAAAATCTATATTAAATATATATTTGATCTATTCTAGAATGTAATTAGACTATTGCAACTGTCACTAACTTTAAGATCGCCACATATTTACCTATAGTGCCTAAGCTTTCGTTCAAACTGGGTCACTCCCCCACACTGGAACATTTACCTTGTTCCTTCATTATTACCCTATTTTCGTGAAAAATCAATATCTTTTTTATATTTTCTAGAATTTTGAGCAACGTTACTTTTCAAGGGGGGGGGGTGAGACAAAAGTACGGTTGCCAACAAGGCTAGCAGAAGGCGGGGTAAAAATAACCTAAGATTGATAATGCAGCTTATGAACGACCCCTGTTGAATTGTATTTCAAAATTCAACGGCGATGTGTAGCATGAATTTTCAAAAAATTATGCAGGTGAATAGTGAAAAATGGAAAGTGGGAAAGTTACGTAATCGTATTATATCGAATTATAATACTTATGCATTCCAACTCCTGATATAAACTCTCTGAAATTTAAATAATTTATTTTAAGAGTGGAATAAGAAAAATACATATGAAAAAAAGTCGCTTGAAAACAAATTTCTTAGAACATTTTCTTTTTCTTTAAAATAATGGTGTTACCTAAGCTTGAAAACCGTCCACTCGGCTTTTCACGAGTCTGGTAACCGAACTCAATGGTTTGGATGGGAACGTGGCGAAGGTGAGTTTATACGTAAAGAGGAAAGAACTAGTAGAAGGAAAAGAGAAACAGAAAGTTCAAAAACCGGAAGCGAAATGTTTGCGGGTCGTAGAAAGAACGAATTTCTCACATTTTTCACGAAACTTCTGCCAAAGTATCCGGCTCCCCTTTTCCATTGCACTCTCAACCGACCGACGCGATTTAATTCAGCCTGTTGCGAGTTCCAGGGAAAATGCAATTCGTGACCTACTCTTGTTGCTCGGAAGGCATTCGAATATCTCTTCCAATATAATTTGCATATTCTGAAGCAAAGGCAATCTGAAAAATAATGTACGAGAAAAAAAGGAATCATGTATTTTAGAGTTTGATTTCATTGATTGGACTCTTGCATCAGTTTATCTATGGTCTACATATTCTTATTACAAGAAAAATCCTGTAAATGTACGTACCTATACTCTAAGTTTTAATTAGTTAAAAGTAACTGATATAGATCAAATATAGATTAATATATATTTTAATAATCTGATGGGATTTCAAAGTATTCAAAATATTTTATAGTATTTTTTTAAATTTCAAAGAATTTTCCAAATCTTCAAGAAGCTTCAAAAAATTTCTAAATATTTTAAAAGATTTAAAGTATTTTAGAGGTATTTTAAAAAAATCCATAAAATTTTTAATATATTTCAATAATTACATGCTATTCCATAGGATTCAAAAAATTCTAAGGCACTTTCAAAAGATTACAAAATTTACAAAGATTTCAATAATTTCAGAGGATTTTTAAAAATTGCATGTGGTTTTAAAAAACATTTTAGAATTCAGGAACATATGAAACCATTTAAAAGGACCTGATAAGGTTTTCGTATATTTAAAAAAATTCCAAGGTATTTCAAAAGATTCCAAGAAAATTTTATTTGATTTTAATGATTTAAAGTTCTTTTAAAGGATCTAAAATATTCTTAAGTTAATAAAAGATTATAATTATAATTTAAAATAGATTACAACATTTCTAAGTGATTTCCAAGGACTTTAAATATTTTCATAGGTTTAAAAAAATCCGTATCCGGTTATAAAGAATTTCTTAGAATTTTCTATGATATTAAACAGTTTTATATGACCCATAAGGTTTTAAGATATTACCTCTTATCATTAGATAGTTTTATTAGGAAAACTTTTAAAGTGTTTTGACAAATTTGCCAGAATTTCAGGAAATATCATCAAATTTTATATAATTTTGTGAAAATTATGATATTCAATTTTTTTTTTAATTTTACTTGCAAAAAGTAAAAAATTTCGTAAAGGTTCAAAGATTCTAAGAGATTCACAAATATTCTTTTACATTCATTTGGAATTCATCCTGAATTTTTATTAATTTTTCATGAATTACCTTAAAATTCTTTCGAATTCTTCGAAATTCACTTAATGTTACTTTATTCAATTTTTTTATTTCTAGTTTTTATTTAATGTATTTTAAGGTCTTTTAAATTCAGATTGAATTTTCAGGCATTTCATCATATCAATGGAACTTCTTTTGATTTTTGCATTTTTTTCTAATTAATTTGAATTTTTTTTGAATTTAACTTTATTTGTTTCATAGTCTTGTACAATCAAATTATTTTGAGTTCTTTCAAATTCATAAAAACGTTAGTCATTATTTATACACATAAGTCTTTCTTTGGTAACTTAAATGGCTTAAAAAGGTTACAAGAATATCAGCCGTAAGTTATAAAAATTTTCAAAATAAAGTTTTTCAGTGACCCTGATTATTTTTAGCTCTTAGTTATAGTGAAAATGCATTCCTACTAGGGTTAGCATGCCAAAAAATGTGTGTTTTTAAATTTAGAAAACGCTGCTTCCTACCTACCAAACATCCCCTATTTTCCGTCATCACCCCTGCTTTCGGTACCGTAATGTCCTATTACTTACCCTTCTCTTACTCCCCTTATATCCCATCGCTTACCCTACTTTTCCTCCCCTTCATGTCCCTACTTACCCACGACTTATTTGCAATCCCTCATTGATTTTCACTCCCTCTACTTCCTCTTCCCTCCTTGTCCCTCATAACCCCTACTTTTCCATTTGAAGGACTTTTCTATTTAAAGGAAGAAAATCAGAGGGCGGCGTTTAAAAAATTCAAAATCACACTGTTTTCTGGGCGCTCTTACCAATGTGAATATACTCGCTACATTTTTTTCTTCGACTTTATGGGAAAAGATATAAAAAATTTAGTTTCGCCACTAGATTCATTCGATCAATTTAGTACGCGTCAGAATTAATCATAAAACAGTAATTTATTACAATTTTTTAGTAATTCAACCTACTTATGTCAGTTTTTTAGTTGCATAGGACACTAGCAAAATTAACGCTTTCATTTGAGGGATAAAAGCGAGATTGATGAATATTCAGAGACGTAGAAGCGCGGTAGTTACCTTGGCATCCTTGACAGGTTCGCAAAAGACAGCCACGACCTCGCCAAGAAAATATCCTGATGGTAACGCAATTAATTTACCGGACACCTCACACTTTAATATTCTTCCGTCGACGTGAACATCAAGCGCCGCTTCTTGTGCGGTTCTTTCGTCTTCCTTCATGCTTCAGTGTCAAAGGCATGATTAAATTACAAAAAAAAAAAAGAAAAGAGCCAGGATTACTATCAATGAATTAGCGAACGGATTTAAATCTAGTTATGCTAAAATTTCATGACACGTATTCAAATTTAACTTGTTGACTACCTGTTGCAGATATTATACATCAGGGCTCTAATTCAATGAGCAGACAATCACGTAGTACAATATTTTTTATTAGCGTGAAATTTTAACACTCTTTCTAGCTCAATTTAATAAACCTTATATCGAATTTTAAAGAAAAACTAATTGTATTATGTTTCCTAGAAATGACAAAACAGAATCAAGTGAGATGAAGGTTTGTCCGGAAAGTATCCGACCTTCTGGTGTACCAGGAGTAAGAGCGAATTCTAGTTAATGGCGATGATATCTCCTCCAAAGTAAAATCAAAGCCAGAAGCTTCTTTCAACGATCCTTTCACTTTCGGAAGCACTCCTCAAAGCAACCTTTTAAATTAGCTAACAGCTGTTTTGTCGCATTGAGTTTTATTTCTTTTACGTCATGAAATCAGTTTCAGAGAGGTCTTTTATTTTAAAAACAACCAGAAATCACAGAGAGCCTGTTCAGAAATGTATAATGACTACAGGTATTGTGTAAGACCGTGATTTACTAGAAATTGTTGAATAAGCTGCGATAAATAGGCGATGATGGCTTTAGAACTTCTTGGTAATACTCTTTGTTTACCGTCTGACCTTTTGCAGCGTATTTATGGTACATAAGACCTTTCTGGTCGAAAAAAACAGTGACCATTGCCTCAATGTCACTCCGAATTTGGCGCGCTTACTTCACTTACTGGGATTCAGGTGTCTTCTACTGCGAAGATTGGGCCGTTTTTTCAGGATTATGGCTATCTTGTTCATCCCCTGCAATGATCTTTTTGGAAATTTCCAGGCTGTTTCTAATTCATTTCCAATTGTCCTGGGCGATTTTCGCTCGATAATTTTGTTGGTCTTCTAACATCATCTGTGAAACAAATGTTGTGCCATGCGGCTCATCCCCAAATCTTGGCTCAAGATTTCCGAAACAAAAAGTTTTTCAATTCTAAGTTTTTTATCTGCCCCTCTTTAGGTTAAAGAACCTTTTCCATTAGTTAACACTCGCACTCGTTCAACATGGTAAGGAGTTTCGGCTGTTGTGGGCCTGCAAGATCGAAAGACACTTTACACTGACGTAAGACCACTTTTAAATCGCCTAACTACTTTTCAATTTAGGTTTGACTCATAAACATATCACCATTCAATTTCCAAATTATAACAATGGTTTCGGAACATGAACGGCCAAGTTTTTCGCATAATTTAATGTACACTCTTTGTACGGTGCGTTCCGTCATCCTGAAATGTGACGCGTACGTGTTTAAACGTTTACGCAATAGCGTACGCTAGTCAACTAAAGATTCGCAAGTCCGTGTCAATTAGTAGACGGTCTCACAGATGTCCTTCCTAAATAGTGAATACCTATTTTTGACAATAGCACAACTGGGTACAAAGTTAGAGCACGATTTTGAACACTTTTCGGACATACCTCGTAATAGTTTTTGATTTATTTTAAAGTATCTATTTAATTATCAATTCAAAATGATTTAAATTCACTGTTTCTTATTTTCACAGTCATTGAAATTGAAGTAGTCAGGCCCCTTTTTGATAAACGGCTTTAATTATAATAAAAACGGAACTTTTTTTTGGAGATACAATTTTTGGTCTGGAGAATAGCTTTAATGCAGAAAAGTGTTACTATGACTGCTTGATGGATACTTTTTGATGTGGTAGGAACACTAGAGAGAAGATAAAGGAGTATCAAGATAAAGTTTTAGACGTTGTAAAAAAATACGGAACTCTTCAAGTCTGTTCAGCTTACAGTCGGATACGACTTGCGAAATGAACGGATTCCCAAGGATTTAGAACTTGTTGAAGTATCGCGATTGTCGCGTATCCTTTTTATGAGGAATGTCTGAGTAGTATATAGAGAAAAGCTACTTTATCACTTGAACTTTGCTATTCTAAAAAAATGTTTAAAATCAAATTTTACCGGTTTTCTTATTATTAAAATTGTTTTCTTGCTGATAATTTTCTTTCTCAGTAGATTTTTTCTTAGTTTAAAGAGCAATCTAATGCTTGAACTGTTTGACATAACGTTATTAGATTTTGAGGCAGAAAAGTTTTTAACCATATTCCTTCTCTAAATAATAAATTTAATTTAAGGGTCGCTTATCTCTCGATAAAATTGTGCAAAAAATTTAAATTTAATCATTTCCATGGGTTTTTACAAACAATTACGTAAAAAAAGTTTATAGGTTGTTTTTGCGGAGACTTATTACAGTCTATTATTATAACATTTTTATAAAAGAAATTAAACATTTTCGCGTCGGTGATACAGGTAAGTAATAAATTGCCTAATTATTATTTTATTGTTAGTAACCAGATCTGTTAGAAGGTTTATTGGGTCCCAGGCCCCAGTAAAGTTCCTAATAAAATCAGAAGTAACTGTCCTGTGAGGTTGGCCATAATGATTAAAGATATATTTCAAAAAATATAAAAAGGATATCTAACATTCAATTTAATGGTTTAAAATAATTGATTTAATCAAAAACGTTAGGTAATCAGTTTTTTGTCTGCCTATGCGCCTCAGGAGATTATAAAATAGGGCACAAATTTGTAACTTATTAAAATTTTCTGTAACTTAATACTATTCTAATAATAAAGAAAAACTATTTTAGTAAGAAATAATGTTTGTCAACAACAAACAGATGCACAGGAATATTTGCTTAAATAAATTGCTTATGTCAGTTTTAAATATAATGTGTATGCACTCTTAATCCATCTTCATTAATTCTGATTGTCAGCAACTTTATATAAATCATTTGTCTACAGATAAAATAATCGTATTCTTGATATGGCCCATTTTGTAATACAGTGCTAGCAAAAACAACTTAATCAGTCGGCTTAAGTTGTTCTTGCTTAGAACGGCTCAATTGGATCATTTAAAAAGCGTATTATTTATCAGCAAGAAAAGTTCGCAATGCATGATAATCCATTAAATTCATTTTTAGATTTTTTTTCTTTCTTTATGGTTATTGTCTTCTTTTATATACATTAGTTTTTTTATGACCGATCAGCTACTATAGATTGCATTACCTACCTTGGGAAGGTCTCCCCTACATACATTTATATCATATTTACACACAATGCAGGTTATATTATTATTAATTTTGTATTTTCAAATATAAATATATAATTGAAATTTACAATTTAGATAAAAATATGTTCACGAAAAATGGTGTTTTTATAACCATATAAGTAACAAAAATATCTAAGTATATTGCTAAATGACAGTGTGGAAAACTATGCACGATTGTTGTTTTAGGATACTGAAAATGAGTTTACATATAATGGACAAGTAGATTTTCTCAATGAGGAATGTGGTTAATTATATGCGGATTGTTGCTTCAAAATACTGAAAATGGGGAAAAATATAATTGAGAGCCAGATTTTGCCAATTATACCGTATTGTCAACCTTGCATGGATGGTTATCTTAAAATAGAGGAAATGGGGTCAAATGTAACTGAGAGGTAGGTTTTTTTGACTTGGGGTATGATGAACTGTGTGCGGATGGTTGTTTTAAAATACCGAAAATCGGGTCAAAATTAATTAAGAGATAAGACTTTGCTGACTGGGGATATGGTCAACTATGCATGGATGGTTATTCTAAAATACTGGAAATACGGTCAAATGAACGCTGTTGCAAATCATTAAATAATTGACTTAGATATTCAGTACAGGTAGAAAAAAATTGATTTTTGATATAAAACTTTCGTCGTTGTACTTGTGTACGATTCGTAGGTGCAAATATTTGTATTTACATGTCACTCCAATTATCATCATATGCATTTTTTTTGCATGCAGATACGTGAATCCTATTCAAGGTCATTGTGGAACATGGAAACAAATTACTGACTAACAATTGTGTAAATATATGAGTCTCTTTTGCTGCCCATATTCGCCTGAAAATAGTAAAATGTATGTTTTAAAATTGTAGTTTCTAGTAGACTTATTTTTGTCATCACGCACTAATTTTTTCTATAATGACAAAAGTACTGGGAACAACATTCTTTTGCAAGAATCAAGACACTATAACTAAAGATCAGGTGGTACGTACTACCCTATGATATTTTTGTTCTGAATTTTTTATTGTACACGCAAAGCCATCAGAAAGAGTTGAGAATTTTCGATGGGTCTCGATACTTGCGTGATAACTGTAAATTACTTTTCCATTTATATTGGGAGACTCCTGTCACTAAAGATGCGCAAAGGCGTAAGACTATTTAAAGAAAAAAAAAGGCATGAGAAAGCATTTGCAAACTATTTTTGCTAAAGGCGTTTAACCATCGGGCGAGAACAAGTTTTTGCACTTGAGTGGGAAAAATTCATTTTTACGAAATTTTAACACTTAACTTTCTTACCAAGAAAATAAAAAATAAACACATATTTATTAAAAAGCTTGAGTTACAAACTAACTGCAAGTTTTTGGTTTAAAATATTTGTTTTTGAGCGGATTTCCATCAAGATAATTAAATACCAGCTGAAAATATTGACCGACTTTTATTACGTTTCTTTTGAATTGTTTGGATAGAAAAAAAGTTGATTTCTGAAATATGAGGGGACGAATATTTTTCAATGACTTTACACAAAAAATATTTTTTTTTCTACGAAAAAACTTCCAGTTTCACGTATTTTATATGTTCGTCTTATTATCATGTGGAAATCCCTTATTCCTTGTAAACAAGTTCTCCAAAATTTTATCAAATTCTTTTAAAATCTCTTGAAATCCCGTAAAGTAACATGAAATGTAAATAATATGCCTTAAAATTTTTTTAATCTCCTAAAACTTTGTTAAAAACCCTTTGGATACCCTAAAAGATATTCTTGAAATCTCTAAATATTATGAAATCCATAGAAATTCTGTCACGTTACATTAGATCTGATGATATTTCTTAAAATTTCTCAATACTCCTGGAAATATTCGAAGTCCTGATGAAATTTTTTTAAAATTTCTTTAAATCATTGAAATTGTTAGGAATTCCTTTTCACATTTTCAATCTTTTGAAATCTTCTAAAATCCCTTTATTTTTCTAAAGCTCTTAAAAATTTTTTGAAATATTTCAAAATACCACAAAATCTTTAATTCCTAAAAATTTTCCTTAATCTATTGAATCTCGGAATCTTTCAAAACACCTTGAAATATTTGAAATGCTCTTACTTTTAGAATCCTTTATAAATCCTTAATTTCTGTGAATAAACACTTTGAAATTTTATTGAAATATTATAAGTCCCTTAAAATTCTGTAAAATTATATAAAATCTTATGATATTCCTTGAAATTTTTGAAATTTAATGAAATCCTTTGAGATCATGAAAAATTTATCAAAATACCTTATTGAGAGCCTTTAAAATCCTTTCAAATTACTGAAATCCTTTAATATGTTATGAAATCTCGTGAAATCCATTAAAATTCTTCAAAAGTCCTTTAAAACCTGTGGAAAATCCTCTAAAATACTATGGAATTTTTCCTAATATCTTAGGTTAACCCGATAAACTTCAAAAATGGTTAGCAATTTTGCAAGTAGTATTAATTTCAAAGTATCACGAAATTTAAAAGTGCTATGCTATGACGTTGAAAAAATCGATTTCCTATACGCTTGATTTATTTAATCTATTACATTACAAAATAATTCCCTTCCCTACTCCCACGTAAAGATTTTAATATTAAATATATTATTTTTCCTACAAATAGGGATTGATTTCTTTAAAAAAATTGTTGCTCCTAATATTAAGTACTTTTAATGACATGTTGAATTCAGTTTCAGGATGAGGGAGGCTAAATTTTGAACATTGAGTGCATTTTTGTTTTTTTTTCAGAACAATATGACGAGATTCTATTTTTTAATTTTTTAATGGATTTCCTTCCGAATAAAACGTCACACATCACACACCATATATCACACATCACTCATCACCCATCACCAATCACACATCACATATTACACATGATATATCACCAACACCCATCACCTATAACACATTACACATCACACATGACATATCACACATCAAACTTGACACATTATACATCACATACCACACATTACACATCATACATCACACATCATGCACCATGCATTACACAGGGAGGTTTTGGCCATTTTTTGACAATTCTCCATGTTCAATGTATTAAAAAATATATTATTTGTGAATTTGTTTCTATTTTACAAATTATCATGTTTATTAGCAAAAAAATAAAAAAAAAGTTTCATTATATTGTGTTCCCATGGAAATGCAATTGAGAATGGAACATCGGCTTTAGAGGCAAATACTTTTTGTCATTTTGTGAAGTATAATGTTGACTTTTAGAGTGTCATTTCGTGGAGGTTCAGTAAACAGAAAAGAATGAAATGAAACTCGGTCGGAAGCTACGTCATTGAGTGAGTTGGTTCATGGCTCTCGGTTGTATATTTATTTAATTAGTCGAGTGGCGTTGGGCTGCCAGGGCGGGGCATCGCGGGATATTACAGATAGATTGCTTAGTACCCCCCGTGGACTTGCTAATTAAAATCGTTGCGAACTCTAGGAAGTGGGTTGGACGATGTCGGTGTCGTCGTCGAGGACGATGTCATGAAATCCAGGCTCAAACTCTCTTACTTCCCTTCATTCTCTTTTCATTTTCTATCTTTGCCTCCTTTCACGTAATTCTAGAGAAAACCAAAAAAAAAGTTTTAAATAGTTTTTAAAAATCAAGCTTTTATTAATATATACTATAAAAATAATAATTCACTCTGAAAAGGGAAGCCTCCTTTTCAGAGTAAAATATTTTGTTAGTACATCTTATTAAAATTTTGTTTTTAAAAACCCCAAAAAAATATTTCTCTTTGCTTTCTCTAGAATTACTTTGGAAAATACAAAGATAGAAATGGTGAGGTATATGTATTTGAATGTCTTTCTTATATAAGTTCAATGTTTAATACTCACAACCCACTTTATTATTGTTATCATTATTATTATTGCAAGCACCTGTTTTCAAATGAAATTATTGGTTTGTTGTTATATATAAATAAATGTTGGTTTTTCATCATGTTAAAATGAAGGTTGTTTATTTAAACTTTTTGAAAATTGAAAAAAAAATTTTTTTTCATATGACACTGTAACCACATTCTTCCAATTAATTAAATTATTTCAAATTTTCTCAGACTGTTCCAGAAATTAATCGCTCAGGCAGCTGAATTTACACTGAAACTTCGAACTGTAAGATATTTGATGTTGATGCAAAATTTTTGGAGGTTAGGGAAATAGAAAGATTGGGGGAGCTACTGAAAATGGTCTAGTGTGGTTGCAGTATGTTGTTGGTGCCTGGTTGAAGATGGCGAGCGGCTTTCTTCAATCTAGGACTCGTGCTCGCACACAAGGGCAACCTCGAATCCCCGACGAAAAATAGAAATGCCTGACAGGATGGTGAACCGCTTTCCTCAGTCGTGAATTTGAGCTCGCACACAAGGGCAACGTCGAATCCCAGACGAAGTGAAGGGATGCTTGACAAGATGGTGAGCGGATTCCCTTAGTCGTGGATCTGAGCTCGCAATAAGGGCAACCTCGAATCCCCGACTGACTAAAAGGATGCTTGGCAAGATGGGGAGCGGCTTCCCTCAGTCGTAGATTTAAGCTCGCACACAAGGGCAAACCTCGAATCCTCGACGGCGTAAAGGGATGCTTGACCAGATGGTGAGCGACTTCTTTCAATCGCGGATTTTAGCTCGCACACAAGGGCAACCTCGAATCCCGGACAGAGTGAAGGGATGCTTGACCAGATGGTGAGCGACTTTCTTCAATCG
>JAUELO010000031.1:1843100-1854591 GCA_032357855.1 Amphibolips quercusostensackenii | reverse complement strand
AGTTGAACCTAATTTAAAGATAGTGCCTATACGCCCGGATACAACCCATGTACCTTTCTCTTTTTAGGACTGTACATTTAGACTTGACCTAATTTATACCTTTTAACAAGAAAAAGAACGCATAATTTCTTCCTTTTCGACCAGAATCTGTTTTCTCCATCACAAAAAAATGAGGATTGGTACCAGCACTATTCTTTTGATCTTTGTAATTCTCCTGAGCTATATTGGTAAACAGTATAAATATATTATCTAATACTATATCTTATCCATAAGATTACAAATTCATTACATTTTTTTCAATGGGTGTACAAACAATTCCTGTTTAATGGAAAAAATACACGAACATAAATTATAATATTCAAATAAACATTTTTTTAATTCAATATTTATATTTAAGTTACATCCTCCTTTATAAGTCGCTGTTATATTAAACCACATTTTTTAATGTGACTAATTTTGTAGCGATTGAAATTTCTTTCTGTTTTTTTTTACAGCATTAGGAGAACCGAAAACTCCAAATAAGAATGAATACATTTTGCCTAGAAGAATAGACCCTAACAATCGTCCTAGACCGACAGGACAAAATAATCAAATCCATCCAGCAGCACTAAATAATAATCCAGTTCACAACCAAGAAAATAATCTAGTTGAAGGCGAAGATGATGAGCCACCACCAGCTTTAGTTACTCCGGATGGTAGAGTTATCGTACATGGCGTGATGATTGGTTGGGACCACAATGGTTTTGTTGTTGACAGACGCCCAGAAGATAATAACGCTTCAGCCGGAAAGTAAATAGTTCACAAATCGCTTACAAATAGGCTGTGTCTAGTCGTCCCGGAAAATTGGAGGGCTTGAAAAAGGGTATGGGCTGATCGTCTCGAATTTTCGAGACTACTAGCCAAGCGTATGAGAAATATTGGACTAGTCATCCCGAATTTCGGAACAACGAGACAGTTCGTTAAAAATAAATAAACTAAAAATAAATAGATATTTCTCTTGTATTCATCATACATAAACTGCGCTAATAAAATTTTTCTAATGTATTTTATGTTGAATGTAATTTCACAAATATCTATACTGCGTGATTTTATACATCTGGTTTAGAAAAAATTTTAATGATCAATGCAACCTTTTTTTTATCAAGCTTGCTTGTGAGCTAAATTAATTTTCAACAATTTTTAAAAATACAGTAGTAAACAAAAAGAAAGGTTCATCATAATACTTTTCAGAATGTTTAAAGCAAAGCAAGATTTTCTCGTGCTTACATTTTTTTGTACAATTAACCGCTTTTTAATTATGGCGTAATCCTCACCTCATATTCTGAAATTCAACCTCTTAATAGGTAAATTTTATCAAATAAAATATTTACAAGAAAATTCTGTAGAACCACAAGGTGTTATCTATTGCCGCATTATCAGATTACAGCCATGCAAATAAAAAAGATAACAAACAGCGCAAAATTCTAGTCGGCTCCCAACGTCAAAATAATGAAAGATTAATGTGTGGAAGCATTGTAAATTAAAAAAAAATTTTTCTTGCTCTAGAGGGCCTAAATCAATTTTAGTTTTTTTAATCTTTAATTTCGTAACTCTCCAATTTTGTAATTTCTCAATTTTATTCTTCTCCTGAAATGTATAACTGTCAATTGTGACTAATACTAATTAAATCACACTAATCAAACACATGTGGCAAAATCAGGATTGAGTATGAAAAATCAAGCAATTGCCACCATTTTATGATTCTCCAAAATTTTAATATTTTTTTTGGATCACTTGATATATCACAAACTCCGTTACGAGCTGAATTCATAACATCCGAATGTAAATTCTAAACCAAATCTTGTGTAGTTAAACGCTAAAATAAAAGTAAAGAGTAATGAAAAAATTTTAAAAATACATAAACTAGTAATAAATGTTTTTCTCGTGTAGTAAATACGGGTAACAGTTAAGAGGATTATGATTTGACTAAAAAAAAATTTTTTTCAACAAATATTACAAGGCCTACAACCTTACAATAGCTAGATCATCCTTTATCTTCCCTTAGTTAAACGGATCACTAGAATATCTTGCCTTCAATGTCCGATTCATCAGACCACATTGACTTACTTAGCTGGATCATTTTTTATCTTGCTTGCCTTTGTTGACTTTATCATGCCTACTCATGTCTTTATTGACTGGATCATGATTTATCTTGCCTTAGTTGTCTGGGTAGTGTCTTATTTTACCTCAGTTGAATGAATCATGCCTTATCTTGACTTATTTGGCCGGATCACTAAACTATCTTGCCTTAGATGGCTAGGTTATTCCTTATTTTGCTTCAGTTGCCCGTATCACTAGACCATCTTGCCTTAGGTAGCCGGTTATTGAGACTGTTTTGATCAAGTTAGCTGGATAAAGCCTTATCTTGCATTATTCAACCGGATCACTAGACCATCTTGCCTTAGTCGACTGCTTCATCAGACTATATTTTCCTAGTTGGCTACATCAAGCCTTATCTTGACTTATTTTGCCGGATCACTAGACTAGCTTTCCTTAGTTCCTTTTATCATGTCTTATATTGCCTCAACTTGTCAATTCACTACACTTTATGGCCTTAGTTGATTGGATAGTGCATTTTCTTGCATTTATTAGCTATATCATGCCGTATATTGCCTTAGTTAGCTTAAATACTAAACTATCTTGCCTTACTAGATCAGTTTACTAGAAAATGTCGAAAAACCTAATCTTGCTACCAAATAATTCTGATGCTGGAAAAATAATATAAACGTAATTGAAAACGAAGCAGACAAGAGCACAATGCTTCTGTTTCAAGGAAACTTTCTGCCTGAGTGTTAAAATAAATATTTATTGATCATCACAAATTTTATTTTTATGAAGTTTTTCTATGAGTTTAAATCCGTTTTCCTTTTTTGTTTAGTTGTTTAAGTGAATTAATACGTATAGTTTTTCCTGTATAAACGCACTGAATGACCTTGAGCACGGACGCTAGAGAGAGTGTAGTGTCTGACCCGAACAGTGTCTTATCACTCAATCACCCATCATCTCGTAGGTCAACTGGTACTCGCCGACTATGGAAAAAATGAACGTCTATTTCTATATGTCTTCATTGTTCATTTTTATCAGTAATAAATTTTAAAAAGCTTCGTCGTTCAATTTGCCCAATTTATAGTTTATTTCTGCCTTATGAAAGCATCTCTCGAAAACTAGCCGCAGCAATTTGAATAGTAATCTATCTAGTCACCAATACGTCACTTATTTACGAAAGTAACTTCGTTAATTATTTACAAAAGTAACTAGTTACAGTAACTAGCTAAAAGAAACTAATTAGTTGCTATTAATGGATTCCACAAATTTTACAAAACCTACATAATAATTGAAGGGAAATTATACAAGAGTAGGTCACCTTGTAGAGTAAGTCATTTGCATTTATCACGCTTGGCCAAAAAAATATTCTCAAAGTTTTAATTACAACATTTGGAAAAATATTCAACACAACTGTTTGAAATTTTGTCGAGATATTATGAATAGCAAATGTTTGAGATAAGAAAAAGATGGATTTTCAGCATAGCAACAAAAAACTTTGTACTATAAGTTTAGAACTTAGTGATTAATATGTCTGTAGATGAAGGCTCTCTCTTCTTTTTGATCTATAATTATAAAATTAGGGAAAATCAGTACGTGATCGATGCAAGTAAAAACCAAATAATAAAAAATGTGACTGAGTTTTGAAGCAAAATAAGTTTTTGAGACAGCGATAAAAATTTTTGCTTCTGACAAAGGGGCTGACCTATTCTAAAAAAGATAAGTAAAAGGTACTTCGGGATTGTTTCTTAAACAAATTCAAATCAAAGAAATGGTGAATTTTATCAATTGTTTTTTTAATAAAAATAGAATATTAGCTGAGCTTATCTGTCGTGATTTTTGCCTCATTAGTTTTCTACACAATTTTTGAAAATTTCATGACCTACTCTGGCATAGTTTTCCCTGATTATGACACAATTATTTTATAGTTTATGCTAAAAAGGCTCTTAGTTCATTTTCTACTTCTTTTATGACAATGTAGCATCAGAGAAAGGAATTTACATGCATTATGCTTACTCGTGTACAAGCCACCTAATAATATAGATGAATCCGGTGCGATTAGGAACACAAGCTCCAAAGAGATGGTGCTTCAGAGGCGCTTACCAGGCATTCTCAGAATATTCAGGCTTGCCTTTCAAGCTCCCATCCCAAAAGCCCTCAGCAACGCGAGCTTTACCCCTCTCGCTCTGAGTTTTACCCCAACCACCCCTACCACCGAGTACGGTCCTGAAGAACTCAGAAGTGCCTGCTGCTTAGCACACGCTCCATATACATTTTTAATCGGCACCATCTCGCCTAGTACTGCCCTTGCCTTGTAGAGATTCAAGAAGATACTTCGACAGACTTCGTTCCACCACCTTTCCATCGATGGAGCAGATGCTTTTTTGTCTTTCTTATTCCGAGCGCGCGAGCGTGAGAAATGTCAAGGAAATCACGAAATGCAAGGTGCAAAGCTTGTGCTGATGTTTTGAGAAATCAAAAATCACTGCGGAGATTGGCAGTTGATTTAAATAAAAGATTTTGTAAATTTAATAGGAAGCTCACCGGCAGTGCAGGAGCTATGACCAGAAGTAAAATTGTCAAAAATATAGCTAAAATTTCAATATATAACTCTGCACTTGTACCCACTGTACTGTATGGTAGCGAGATCTAGACGTACTACAAAAAGAATAGGAGTAAAGTTAACATTGTTGGCATGCAGTTTTTCCGGAATATATATGGTGATACGATAATAGAAAAACTCATTAATGAAAATATTCTTGAAAAATGTGGCTTAGAGGAAACGTTGCCTAACAATAATAAATAAAATTTTTTAGATTGTTTGGTCATGTTGAGAGAATGAAGGGAGGATACTCGACAAAACAAGCGTATTTAGGTAAAGTGAATGGTAGCGTACCCAGAGGCAGATCGAGGAAGGAGTGGTGGAAATGTGTGAATAAGGCAGTACAGCGGAGATTCAAAGAGCTTGCATGAAAAGTTGTATGGATGTAGAGGGAGCAAACGTTGTATGCTAGAATAGGTATGTGTTTTGAAAAATAGCTAAGAACTGTGTGACCAAGAGTGTCAGCGGAGTGATAGACGCCTGAAACGAATGATCTTGAATTCAGATTTCGGTCTTGGAAATTCAACTGAAATCTTATTTTGGCTAAAAATGGGACTATTTGGTTTAAAATTAATCTTGTTTAACTAAAGATTAAACTTTTTGAAGTGAAACTTTTTTTGGGACGGGGCTGAATTGAAAAAAAACGCACGACCCTTACAGCGTACGTGTACGACAATCTCCCTTTTCGTTTGTGCGGCTATTCGCAGTTGCTCTTCTCAGTTTGCTTCTCTTAGATACCCCTACTACACTATGCTAAGCATGTATATGCTCTGTCTTTTTTAAAGATTGTTTGAGAAATAAATCGCTGTAAGATAAGCAAATATTGTTAGAACTGTTTAAAATTTTCATGTACAGACTGAAAAAATGGGGTTACCGATCCGTCTCAATTTGCAATTTTTCCACTTTCTCTTTTCCCTTTCTCTTCTCTTTTCTCTTTCCCTATAATTAAATAAATAGGAAAATAAATCAGGAAAACGCAGAACCAGAAAGGGAAAAGAGAAAAAAGAATTCAAAAAGAAGAAAGGAGCAATGAGAAACCAGAAAAGGTAAAGGGAAACCAGAAAGGGGAAAGGAAAATGAAAACAGATAGGGGACATCAGAAACTAGAAAGGGAAAAGGGAAACCAAGAAGGGGAAATGGGAAAAGAAAAAAGAGGAAATGGTAATGAAAACGGATAAGAAAAAACTAAGAGTTAATCCATCAAAGTTTCACTTCTGCCGTGTGGCCTCACTATCACACACTGTTTATTTTTCTGATTTAAAATAAAATTGTTGACCGGAAAATGAAAGTGAATTCATTTTTTTATTAGGAAATTTACAAATCATTAGAAGAAAATCTATCCAATCTCTTGAAATATCACAAATTTTTTATCACATAGTACATAATGCAATTAAAAATCAGTTTCATGTTAACTGTTTTTAAATGCATTAAAAATTAGTTGAAAATTATTTTTTTTCATTCAAAACTCAATTCTTTAGGTAAAAGTTGATCTACTTTGTTAAACATTTTTTTTTTTTTTTAAAGTTTCACCTCTTTGATTGAAAATTCTTTTTTTTTTGGTTTAAAATTAATTTTTAACTGAAAATTTAATTATTGGTTGGAAATTTATCATTTTGGTTGAAAATTTATTCTTTTTTGGCAGAAAGCTAATCATCTTGGTTTTCAATTTCCTCTGCTTGGTTTAAAATGCAACTGTTTGGTTTAAAATTACTTTTTTGTTGATAATAAGTTGATAATAATATATATTTATATTAAAATGTATCAAATGTTCGTTTCCAATCATTATTTTTTTTATTATGTGTGTGTATATAACTTTCTAATCACTAAATGTTTTTTTAATTTTCTTTTTCATTTTGTAATGACCCTTAATACTTCAAATAAATAAGAAGCCTTTTTACTTTTTTGGCTTCTGACATATTAGTTTTAGGAAGAATCATAAATAGAACAAATAATATGTGTGTATATATATCAAATATTCGTTTCAAATCATTATTATATTTCATTTTGAAATAATGATATATATATATATATATGCATAATGTAAAATAAATAAAACAAAATTCAGCAGTTGAATTGTCAACAGACTGATTTTCTACAAAATCGACTTCTGCACTTTCAACTATACTATGGAAAATTCCATAATGCTAGCCAATGTCAAAACATAAAGTAAAATCTGCGTCAACTTGTTCTAATTTTAATCATTCTAATGATTGCAAGTGACATATCGTTGGAATCGCCAAGAAACATAGATTCAGAATATAATGTTTTTAAATTGCTAATTGCAAAATTAAAACAAAATCAGGTTTCGTATTTTATTCCTCATTGGGACAAGAGGCCTTCCGCTGTCAAGACTCGACATAGCGCTCGGGATCACTCAGCGACGTGAGGGGAAGTCGAGTGGAGGGGGTAAGTCGAGCAGGTAGTCGGCGATCAAATGAAGACTGCCCAAGAAAACAGGTAGGCGGTGATCAAATGGGCACTGCTCTTGTCAAGTAATTCTAAAAGATACATAAATGTTCAATATCAGGGTGTCTATTCAAAGTCGAAAAAATTCCCTGAAAATTCCAGGATTTTTTCAGGTATCAATTCTGACGCAACACTGTTTGTAACCATCACAAAATACTTTCATAACTCCTTTAATTATCCATCTGTGAATGGTTAAATGTAATTATTATTATTATTATTATACTATTTCATTAACTAAATTTATTAAAAAATTGTAAAATATAAAAATAATGGGACAATTTTGTGATTTTCTCATAAATAATGTTTTTTCAGTTCAAATAAGATATTTAAATGTGTAGAAATGGTACTGTTTATAATCATGTAAAATTAAATAACAATGTTCTTTAGTTTATAACAATAACTTTGTACAAGAACAAGCAGGGCCTAAGATGTTTCAAATTTCGGAGGACACATTTTTTGTATGTCGACCCCCCTCCCCACATCTTAGGGAAATTAGGAGATTTTTTACGAAAATAGAGGAATAAATTCTTTTATATAAAATTTATGTAGGTACATACCATACGAAATTCAACTTGAAACGATAAGATTAACTTTTTACCACAGAAAATAAATTTTAAAATAATATGATGATTTTTCAACAACAACAAAAAAATAAGTTTTTAAGAAAGTAGTTCAACTTATCAAGCAAAATGTAATAGTTGATATTTTAACCAAAAGAGATTTTAACATTTAACCAAAAACTGTTAAATTCGTCCAAAAAAGAAAAAATTTTAACAAAAAGTTAAATGATGAATTGTTAACATCAAAGTTCGTTTGTAACCAAATAGCTGAATTTCACCAAAATAATAAAATTTGCAACCAAATAATTAAATTTTTAACCAAAAAAGATGAATTCTCAACAACGCCACAGAATTGCATTTTAGAGAAAATCGTTCAATCTTCAACCACAAGAGATTAATTTTTGAAATACGAAAATATGAATTTTCAACAAAATTCCATGACATTATCAGGTTTGCCAGGTGAGTAGACACCCTGAAAATTGACAAAATTGATATAATTATGAGAATTTTGAAAATTTATTCAAAAGGAAAATAATTAAATAAAACTTAGCAAGATTACTATGATTATTATTATTGTATTAATTCAAAAAAATATAAAATTTTGCCAAATTTTCATTTGTTACCCTTTTAATACATTCTCAAAATCCCTATAATAATTTTATCAATTTAATCAATTTTAACATTTAGATATCTTTTAGAATTACATACTTGGCTAACTTTGATTTCATGAAATGTGCTGATTGTACTGATAACTTTTTACTTGGCGAATATTTTGCATTGTAGATATTTTTGTTGAGGAATAATATAATGCATATTCAATTGGCTTGGGTATTGATTTCATAATTGAAAAAAGTATAACCATAAGCAGTGTTTCCATTTTTCATTTTCCTATAAATTTATCTAATAGAGTTGTGTTAAAAATTTGGTATGAATAAGATTGATACAACAGTGTAAGCCAGGTCTAGTAAAAAGTATAATTCTTTCGAAAAAAAGTTCAAAATCTCGAAAAATAATTCATGAATCCATATTTCGTGAGACTGAATAACTAAAAAAATAGTACATGTTTCATGCTCTTCGTGTATGCTAAATTCACTTTATAAAAAATGGATAATACATAATTTACAGAAGTTATTTTTAGTGATTCCATAAGATCTGATCAAACAAAAAATGCTGACATCATATATGATTGAAAGAAAAAAATGTTTTGTTAAAGCTAACCAAACATTTATTTAATTTTAATGAATGAAAAATATCAACCTTATTGATTCAAATAAATAATTTATTTACTTGTTGATTACGATTTGTTTGATTTAAATAAAAGATTTGCTAAAATTAAATATGCTTCAGTTTATACAAAACATTTATTTAAATAAAACAAAAAATATAATACGCAAATCGGATACGATAGTTCCTTAGAAAAAACGCTAGGGAGCGCAGAGCAGGCTTTCTCGCAAGAAAGATTATAAATCTCGACTATTTCAAAAGAAGCAGGAGCCTTACTTTCAACACTTGTTAAACACGAACTAGAACATTTTTGAAAATTATGTTTGTTATTTTTTGTATTATACTTATTATTATTAATAACTTTTTTTTATATTATGTAATAAATGTTAAAGTAAACAAGACCTTTATTTAATTTAAGCAAGGGATTGATTTGATCTAAATAAAAATTTAGTTAAATAAAATAAATAAGGCCAAATAAAAAATTTCGTTGAATGAAACATTTGTTTGACCCACATCAAACAAAAAATTCGATTCAAAGAAAATTTGTTTTAACAAACCAAACATTTTTCTAAGTATCGCGGCGACTCACTACCACGAATCTCGATGATTAAAAAGTCGATTTAACTATAGATATATTGACAATTTAACTAATGAGGAATAAAA
The DNA here is from genome assembly GCA_032357855.1 of Amphibolips quercusostensackenii. Taxonomy (NCBI): domain Eukaryota; kingdom Metazoa; phylum Arthropoda; class Insecta; order Hymenoptera; family Cynipidae; genus Amphibolips; species Amphibolips quercusostensackenii. The sequence goes on along the minus strand of JAUELO010000031.1, from coordinate 1,844,994 downwards.
TACGAAACATAAACATTTTTTTATTTTGCATTTAATAATTAAGAAATATTATATTCGAAATCTACGTTTATTGCCGATTCCAACGATGCAGTCATTTTATAATGAAATTTTTAGACCCGAGACTAAAAGTTCCACTCGTACTATTCTGCCATACTTATGGATGCGCAGAAGTCACTTCCTATGCTTATGGCTGCGCAGTTGTCTTCTATCATACTTAGAGCTTATCTTATAGTACTTCAGCCTGCACTTCTATACAAATTTAACAACGGACCCTGATGCATTGACACTTCGAGTAATTTTCAATTCTTTTCTCAAAAAATTATCTATAAATATTTGTGGGTTGCAAACCAGTACTGCGGTGTGAATTAAATTAAACGCATCTACAGTTCTGATAAGTTATCTGTCACTTTTACGAATTTTTAAAACAGAACTCAAACGTCTTTGAATCTGACGGTGTTCATTGAATACATATTTTTTAATACGATATATATATATATATATACACACACACATATAATATAAAATGGATGTTCATAAAAACTACGAAAATTGAGGGAATTTGAATCCCATTTGAAAGATTCAATGAATTGACAGATGACTTGACTAAACTGTAAATACGCTTTACTTCATTTCACGGTAGAGTACATAGGAACGAAATTTTCCTGAGGAGGTACATCAAAATATTTTACGAAACAATTATGCATCAATATTTTTTGACTCGAAAACCAGGACATAGGATCGGAATTTTACCGAGGAAGAATTACATACAAATATTTTACAAAACTTATTGAGTCAATATTAAGAAAACTACACAAAAAGAATGCGGTAACCTTATAAATCTCAACTTTACAAGTTCCGTAACATATTTTTATACTTCCTTGGCAACTTTACGACCCCACTGGCTCGCTTCGGACCAAATTTTTAGTATTAAAAAAAATTAGTAAAAATTTATTTAAAATCTCGATTTGTTAATGTAAACTTTTGCTCTAGTCAGCAAAATTCGATTTCCCCACATTTAAGGATCTGTTCTCATCTTTCTTTGATTAGAGATCTTTATAAGCATGAAAAATCCGATTTTTAAAACTTTGTTAGCCCTTGCTGCAATTACTATAAAAAATATTTCGATACTTCATCACAACTTTTTAATACCGTCCCTTAATTTCTTGCCGATGTTATAAAAGGATTGAACGATATTTCATACTTAAAAAAAATACACCAATCTACCTTAAAATGGGATAAAAAGCGAATTTGAATTAATATCATAAGGAAGCGTCCATTAATTACGTAAGTCGGGGGGGGGGGGGGGTACGCTAATAGAAACTTGTTCTGCCTGTTGAAATTATAGTATTTATGTTATCATACAAATTAAATTTTAAATCCTTGATTAAATTTTTACGTACAAAAAACATATTTCATCAGCATGTCAGTCATTTGTTTTAACTATTTGTTATCATGTAATATATTCCTTGAAATTATAAAAACACCTTAACATTCTTGAAGATTCTGTGAAATCTTTTGAAATCCTTGAAATCGCTTGAAATCTTCAAACTTCCATAAAAATCCCTTATGATCATTTAAAATCTGTGAAAATCCCTTAAAATCTCTGAAAATCGGTTAAAATTATTAAAATTCTGTTCAATCTTTTGAACTCTTACAAAATCCTCTAAAGTCCGTCGATACATTTTAGAATTTTTTGAAATACTTTTAAATCTTCCATGAGAATAAGATATTACATTAGAATATCCTAACATACAGTGAAACCTGGATTCTGTAGAGATTTCGGGGCTGACGAAAACAACTGGAAAGGCCCACCGGAAGGTAAACAGTCAGGGGCGTATAATGAACCATTTCCGGTGGATTTTTCTGCGTAGTGAAAAATATTTTGAAAATCTTT
>JAUELO010000031.1:1831366-1843000 GCA_032357855.1 Amphibolips quercusostensackenii | reverse complement strand
AATGGATATAAAATAAAAAGTGACTTGAGTGGCTTTGTGTCAGCCCTGTCAATATTCTTTTCAAAAAGCGTCGAAATTAATTTTTTTATTGTATTGAATAAATCCTTTAAAATATAATTTTCCTTTTCTCTGAAATCAATTTTTTGATAAAAAGTTGCATTAGCTACCAAAAAAGATTATTTTTCTACTAAAAGAGATGAATTTTTATCAAAAGAGTTGAGCTTTTGATTTAGAAAGTCAAATGTTTTCGAAAAAATTTGAAATTCAGTCACGGAAAAAAGAAGTTTTAACCAAGAAGGTTGCACTTTCGACCAAAAAAGATTAATTTTTTACTAAAAGAGGAAAAATTATAGCAAAAAAAATTAAGTTTTCAAGCTAAGAAGTAGAATGTTTTTGAAAAAAATTGTGCTTTTTATCTCGAAAAGATAAATTTTGATCAAAAAATGTTATTTTAACACAGGGATATGAATTGTCAAGTAAATAGGTAAATTTCCAGCAAAAAAAATCATTTCTAATCAAACAGTTGCGTTTAGAAGCAAATAGCTGCATTTTCAAGAAAAAGAGACGAATTTGAACAAAAAAGATTAAACAGTACCTAAAAAACAGTCAAATTTTCAACCAAAAAGTTAAATCTTTAAGCCAGAAAGACGATTTTTTTTAAGACAGTTAAATTTGTAAAAGGTTGATTCTAAACCAAAAAAGAAGCCTGAAAAACAACTCACTTTTTATCCAAGAAGACGAAGTTTTAACAATTTTCAATTTTGTTCAATTTTTGACCAAAACATAGGACTTGTCAACAAAAAAGTTAAATTTTCAATCAGGTACATAATTAAATTTTTGAAGAAAAAAAAATTATTATCCATAAAAGCTGCATTGTGGACCAAAAATATAATAGTAGACCCTTTAACCAAAAAGAATTAACTTTCAACTAAAAAATAACTGGATTTTCTAATTGGATTCTATCAGTTGAGTTTGCATTTGAGCTAAAAAATTAAAGGTTTTCGTGAATAAGTGAAAAAGAGGAATTATTTAAAAAAGGAGAAAAGAAGAGAATAGGGGAAAGAGAGTTGAGTCAGATATTAAATAGCATTTTCATACCATAGATTGCTATAGATTTCATACATGTAGAATTAAAAAATTTTTTTTGAGAGAGAGAAAAACTGAAATGAGATAAAGTAAAGTGACTGAAGTGATATTTTCCTTGAAAAAAGTCACTTTCCTTTAAAAAGTTACTAAAAATGGATATAAAATAAAAAGTGACTTGAGTGGCTTTGTGTCAGCCCTGTCAATATTCTTTTCAAAAAGCGTCGAAATCAATTTTTTTATTGTATTGAATAAATCCTTTAAAATATAATTTTCCTTTTCTCTGAAATCCTCAGAAATTTTTTGTGTATTTTGTAGGTACTGGAAAGATTGGTAATTCACGAAAATTGAAGTTTACAAAGTGATTCGGCCAGGCTTTAGTGCCTAGACTGTACGGTAGCATAAAGTGGGTTTTATCGCCGCAAGACGCCCGAATCGAATAGCTCTCTGTCGATTAACTTAATTAGACAATCATCTAATGAATTTCCCCGCGAGAGTCCATTAGGGCGCGCCAATTGCGCGCCATTTCGATGCGGCGACGTTGGAGCCGATTAGGTACTTAAGCGACTCACTATTTTTGAAATGCTTAAGTCACTTTTATGGTTTTTAATTTGGAAAAATAAACTAAAAGAAAAGCGAGTAATATTTAAAATTACTGCTGACTTTGAAACATGATAAATCGTTCAAAAAAGGAACAAAATACTTTTGTAAATACATCTTTGGAATTTCTATCATTTCAATGTATAGCTATTGTTTTAAATGCGCAACAGTTAAATGGTTGATTTTTGTGGCCTTGGAATTAAATTTTTTTGCTTTAAGAGCGAGAAGATCAAAAATTAAGGTATAAAATAATTTTCACTTTTTTTAATTGAGGTTTTTTTTACATTCTTATTCTTTTTTGTATTATCTTTTTGTTTTATTTAGCGTACATTTTTTAATTGTATATAGTTTTATTATTTACTAAATTATCAAACTCATGGTTTTGGTAGTGGTTTGTAATTTTTCAAAAATTAGTTTATGAGGTTCTTATTCTTTCTAAATTAAACTTTTGAGTAACGCCGGCAGATATTGCGACCTATTTTTTAGTACGCATACATTTTTTAGTGGCATATAGTTGTATTGTTTACTGGATTATTATACTCACGACTGGAGTGAAGGCTCAGGATTTTTCAAAAACAATTTAATAAAATTGTTATTTTTTTTTATTTTAAACTTTTCAAAGACAACGGAAAATATCTAAAAATATTTCTTAGTACGAATGCATTTTTTAGGGGCATATAGTTTTATTGTTGACTGAATTATCAAACTCACGTAACAGTAGACCATTAGGTTTTCTTTTTTTCTAACTTTAAACTTTTCAATAAATACAGAAAATAATTATTAATATTTCCTAGCTTCGTACATTTGTCAGAGGTATGTAATTTTTTTCTATATTATCATACTCATGTCTTCGGTAGAGGCTCGGAATTTTTCAAAAACAAATTTATAAAGTTTTTATGTTATAGCTTCTAGCTTTTCAATAATGCCGAAAGATCTTATGAAATATTTGTTATATTTTGAGTCTTCCAATTTTTTTTTACATTTTGAAAAATCTTTTGTTATGTTGTGAAATCTCTGGAATTTTTTTTTTGCATTAATTTTTTTTAAAGTGAAAAAGAATAAAAAAAATTTCCAGGAAAATTCAGTCTTGTAAATTATTTTTCGTGAATCTTTTCAATCTTCTAAAATCGTTTGAAAACCCCTCTTAAAATTAATTTTTTTATTTAAAAAATTGGTCATTCTTTTGAAACCCTTCATAATTTAAATATCTTTAAAATAACTTGATTTCTTTAAAATCTTTATATAATAATATAATCTATATTATAATCCTTATAATCTTGACAAATTGAAAATTTTCGCTTTAAAATATTCATTTTTCTTTTTTAAATTTGAGGAAAGCATTTTAAATATTTTAAAATGTTTTTTACGTTTTTCTGAGAATTCACTTTTTAATATAAAAAATTATTTTAAATTATTCCATGAATTTCAAGGAAAACTGTTTATTCTCGTGCAACCTTTTCAAATTCGTAAAAAAATTTTCAAGTTTGAATAAAAATCTTAACAAATCTACACTTTGTGTCAAAGTTGTTGTGATTTTTTTAAATCTTCTAAACAATCTAAGCCTTCTGAATATCTTTTAAATATTTTATATTTAATTTTCTTTTACAATTTATCAAAAGTTCTGCAAAATCAAAAAAAATCGCGTAAAATGTCCCAGATTATTTTGAGATAATTTTGGAAATCTTTTGGAGTATTTTGAGACCTTATTAAATATTCTCTAAAAATAAATTTTTTTAAATGACTTTTTTTTTTAATTCTCATAAAATCTTCAGGAAATTTTTTATTCGCTTAAAACCTTTCAAATTTTGCTTGATAGATATTTTTTCACCTTTTTCAAATTTTCCTTCGAATTTGTTTTTTAAAATACAAAAATCGTTTAAAATTGTTCCATAAATCTTATGAAAAATTTCTTGGGTTTCTTGAAGTTCTTGAATTTTAAATTATTTGAAAATTTTTTACGAAACTTCAAATTTTTTTTAAACTTAAGCAAATTCATCCTAAAGTTTTAAAAAATCCTGCTAAATAAAAATAATGATCTTAAAATCGTATAGACTTTTGTTAAAAATTGTGAAAATCTTTTAAAATATTTTTAAATATCCTTTTAAAATTAATTTTTCACATTAAAATACGATTTTAAGTTTTCCTAGAAATCTCTTCTAGGTAATTATCAAAATTGAATAATTTTGATTTGAAATCTTTTATATTGATAGAAATTTTCCAGAAATAAGTTCATAAAGTTCTTATATAATTTTTTCAATTTCAATTTTTCATTAAAGCTGGAAGGAATTAAAAAATATTTTTTAGTGTGCATACACTTTTAGACGCATATAGTTTTTTTGGTAACTGAATTGGCAAATGCAAGACATTGTAAAATGTTTCAAATTTTTTAAAAACATGCTTGTGAAGTTTTTATTGATTTTTCTTAACTTTTGAAGAACGCCGAAAGATATTAAGAAATATCTTTTAATACGCGTATGTTTTTCAATGATACATAGTTTTATTGTTTACTGAATTATCATACTCATGACTTCAGTGGAAGCTAGGAATTCTACAAAAACAAGTTCATAAAGCTTTTATTTGTCATTACTTTCAAGTTTTAAGTAGCGACGGGAATGATAAGATATATTTTTTCATTTGGCGTATATTTTTTAATGGTATATAGTTTTATTGTTTACTAAATTCTCAAACTCAGCACTTCAGTAGAGGCTCAGAATTTTTCAAAAAGAAGTTTATGATTTTTTTATTTTTTTAATTTCTCAGCTTTTAAATAACACTAAAAGATTTTTAAAATAATTTTTAGTATGCGTACATTTTTTGTACGCGTACTAGCATCATCAACCGCGCGCTAGCACGCGTCTAGTTTTACGATTTTGTGAGAAAAATACTTGGTAATTAAAAATAATAATAAAAATTGCAGAATAAATTTGTGACGTTTTAAATAATACTTAGGACTTTTAGAAGCTTAGAAGAAGTTTGAAAATATTTGATAAATTTTCGGAAATATTTTCAAGTTTTAAAGTATTTTGTAATCACATCAAAACGTCTAAAACTCCTAATTACCTTTCAACTGCCTCGAATTTTTTCTCCAACTTTCGAAATTAAAGAAATCATTTAAAAATATTCTAGATTTTGTATTGATATTCTAAGAAGTTTTGAAAAATGTTTTAAAATCTTTTTGAATTTCCCTTATACATTATTTTTTTTTTTTAATACAAAATCATATAAAATTTTCCCAGGAGTCTTAGAAATTTTTTTCTTAAAAAATGTTTCAAAATTCTACAAAAGTTCCTAAATTTGTTTCCGAAATTTGAAAAAAACTTTATTGAATTGTAATTTTTTTTTTAATTTTAATTTATTTTTGAAATAATTATTTTTAAAACTTCTTAGGCCTCTAATTATCCTTTAGCATTTTTCTTTGAATTTTTAAAAAATTCTGCAAATCAAGAAAACTTGCCTCAATATCTTCCAGATTTTATTTTAAAAATTATTAAAATGTTTTGAAATCTTATTGAAGATTCTCCTGAAATTTATGTCATTCAAGGCTGCGTCTAGTCGTCCCGAAAAATTGGGGGACTTGAAAAAGGGTATGAGCCAGTCGTCCCGAATTTCCGGGACGACTAGCCAAGCGTATGAAAAATATCGGACTAGTTATCCTGAATTTTGGGACGACGAGACACTTTGATTATAAAAATAAAAAATTATATCCCATTTTTCCAGGAATCTTAAGAAAAATTTTCATTATCTTGAAGCATTTTAAAATTCTTACACAGCTTCTAAATTTTTTCATCCTAAAATTTTAAAAAATTCTGCAAAATGAAAAAAAATTGTCCTGAAATTTTCCAAATTCTTTTTTTAAAATTTTGAAAATCTTATAAAATATTTCAAAATGTTTTAAAATATTTCCTTTAAAATAATTTTTTATAATAAAAAGTCATTTTTAATTTTCTTCGAAATCCTTTCCAGGTAATCTTCCAAAATTGAATAGTTTTGTTTCCAAATCTTTAAAAAATTTTTTATTACAGAAAATCATTTGAAATATTTGAAATCTTTTTTAATTTTCTCTTGAAATTTAATTTTAAGAATAAAGAACAAACTGAAATTTTCCCACAAATATTGAGACTATTTCTTTAATATCTTGAAACCTTTCAAAATTCTGAAAAAGTATATATTTTTAAAATTCTAATGCTAATGAGAATTATATGTAAAATTTGTCTTCAGTATTTTTGAATAAAAATTCTACATTTTAAGACCCCCTGAGTCGAAAAAAAAACGATTTTACGAAGGTGTCTGACTGTCTCTGTATGTATGCCTGTCTGTATCCTGCAGGCACGATGACTTTCAAAAGACTCATCGGATTGAATTGATCTTTGGCATTGTAAGAAAATAGAAGTTCCTTAACCAGCTATATTTGACTAACAGTTCTGGTTTTACACATAGAGGAGCTTTTTAAAAAAAAATTAATTATTCAGCAAAACTGTAAGAAATACAAAAAAATGTTTAAAAATCAAATTGCTTATTACAGGAAGGTCTATAAATGTGAGAAACAAACCAATTTCAAAATGCAAAATTAGTCTCTTCAAAAATATCTACAAATTTAGTTAATACTCACTATTTTGTGATAAGACGTATAGTTTTTGTTTTAATTATGATAACGCTTCTAAAAAAAACACAAAAAGTCTACTTTTCAAAAAAAAAACTATCCGAGATACGAAAAAAATGTTAAAAATAAAAAATATTTACCTTAAAAAGATCTATAGATTTACTCAAGACCAATTTTCGATAAGACGTATAGCTATTGTTTCAATCATGATAATGCTTTAAAAAATTAAAAATTCTATTTTTTGGTCAAACTTTGCGACATTAAAAAAAATTATTAGAAATTTTGATAAAGAAACTCAAAATATCAAAATTTTCTTGCATTTACTTTAATTCTCCTAGCTTCACTCTACTCAATTCGATGGATTTTTCTTTAGTTTGTCTTCAATCAATCCTGAAGCCTTTCAAGCTCACCTTGAATTCTTAGGCATTGCATGGAGTTCTTTAAAATTTTTTTGAATTTTTCTTAACTCATTTTAAACTTACTGAATTCAATGAATTTTTTCATATTATTGAGTTTTTTCAATTAATTTTAATTTTTTTCAAATTCACCTGAAATTTGTATGCGTTTTATCTTATTCTTCTAATTTCCCTTATGTTCTTTTTAATTCATTTCAATTTTAATGAAATCAATGGGATTTTTTCTTCTTTCCAATGAATCTTAAAAGTTTGAAAATCTTACAAATTTATAACGAATTCTAAAAAATTTTTGTAAAATCATTGTGAATTTAACCGAATTCTTTTGAATTCTTTTGAATTTCGAAGAACACTAACTACATTATTAATGCACAGTAGTCATTTTTAGTAAATTTTTCACTGTTTTCAAGTAATTCTGGCTTTGGAAGCCGCAAGATTATCAACCTAAAATTTTATTTTTGATGTAAATTGTTTTATTTCATTTATCAAAGATTCTGTATTAAAAATGTCACAAGATTAGAACTTTGATTTTTAAATATAAATGGTCAGGAAAAATGAAAAATTAGTCAGAAAAAGTCAAGGATAAGTCATATAATTTTTCTAATTAAGTATTTTCGCCACCTGTTTTCCCTCCTGTAGGCCCCCTCTCATCATATCTTCTCCTATTCTTTTAACCTCTCCTTTCACTTCTCCTACAACTCATTATCTCTTTCCTTCTTCCTCTCCCTACTCAACGTTTTATACCTAGTATCGCTTCCCTCACTGCCCGTACAAACCCTATATACCCACAATTCCCTTCTAGTTGAAAAGTACGGCCGACCGAGCGACACCTAACTAAAACTATAAGGGATTTTTTCTGGGGATACGAAATCTTATAAAGAAGCTAATAAGTTAATTTATAGGTTTAGGGTTTCAACCTTAACTAATTTTAACTAAAGAAATAATTATCCTTCAACATTTTCCTTGTTAAGTGTTTCAGAGCCCCGGGCATGAGCCCTTTTGTTCAGGTCGGGTCCGTTCGTCCATTTTACTTTTTTAAAGAAGGGTATATGAAGAGAACTCCTGACAACTCATAACTCATGGACTTCAGGAAAGTGAGGGAAAATGAGGAAGCTAGAGGAAGTGAGGATAGGGGGAAATAGGTGAGAAAGAATTTAGGTAAGGAAGGTAAAGGAAGGGGAAACGCATTTTTAAGTGTGGGGCGGGGGACTATTGGTGAAGAGGGGAAGTAGGTAGAGTAGGGAGGGGAAAGTATGGGACGGGGGAGTTTTAAACGACTTATTTACGTCTTAGTATGCAATGAAATCCTTTTTTGTAGGCGTAAGGTGCCTACTTAAATATTTTTTTATTTCTTTAATTAAAAAAAATACTTTAAGGGTGCAAGGTGGAGAATAAAACATGTTTATATTCCTGATATAATTTTTCACGTAATAATGACTTTTAATTTAATTTGCAAATTTATTTTTCTGTAAAGAAGGTAATTAGTCGAAACTCAAGAAGCAAAAAATATTTTATATGAAAATGAATTTGAAGTGGGTAAGGTAACTCGAGAGACAGAAGTGAAAAATTAATCATCTTTTTATCTCTGCTTTTCTCTCGGTCTCTGCTGCTTACAGCAAAGGCATTTACTTCTGCGTCGTCCCCAGTTATACGTAGTAATATAGCCTTCATCCCTTAGCGTTACTACGGAAGGTAATCGCATTCCCCAAGAATTGCTTATATACCCCTGCGACCAAAGCTCATAGCGGATAAGATCCTTCGCGTGCAGCGTGATAAATTGTACAGATTTAGGGCGCGAATAGCAATACGCAAAAAATTACTCATTTCAACACGTTCATTTTACTCGCCAAGAAAATTGAATTTCATCCAAATAGACTTCAATAATAAAAGAGAAACATTTCTCAACAACAAAACGAAAACTTAAATATAATCATCTCAGTTTCAGGATTTCGTAGCTCAGGCAGAAATGTGAGGGGAACTCCCAATTCCCACCTTGAAACTCACAACTCACAACTCACAAACTCACAGCACACAACTCACAGCTCACAACTCATAGGTTAAAAGTAACTAAGGTAAGGGAAGTTGGAAAATCATGCAAGGGAAAGTAGAGGAAGTACAAGAAATGATAGAAGATCATGGGGGGTCAAGTGGTAAAGTGAGGAGCGGGACTAGGGGAAGTAAGAAAAAATGAGGGTGATAGAGTAAGTGTGGGAAAATGTGGGAAAATGTAGAAAAATGTGAGAAGTTAGGAGAGGGGGAAGTAGATAAGGAAAAAGTTGGGAAAAAGAGGAAAAGCGAAGTTGAAGTTTAAGGAAACAAAATATCGATAGAGAGAGGAAGTAGTGGAATTTAGGAGTCTAGTGGGAGTAGAGTGTTAGGGGAGTAGGGGAGTGGAATGATAAGAGGGGAAGGCTTAAGCGACTTATTTACGCCCCAATGGGCTGAAAAGCTCTTCTTTGCAGGTGCAAGGTGTCTACTTTGATTATTTTTTAAGTTGTAAACGTTATTCCAGATGTAGGATATTTTATTAATATTCCAGAATTTCCAAGGATTTGAATGATTTCAAAAGATTTTAACAAATTTTCACAGGGTTTTAAAGAATTTACAGTAGTATAGAAAGATATGGAACAATTTTATAGTGACCTATGTGGGATTTTGTATGAGGACATTTATAACTCTGAGAGGTTTTAAAAGTTCTCAATGTATTTTAATAATTTTTTTTTTAATTTTGTGAATATCGTCATATTTCACGTAATTTTACGAAATTTTATATTCTAATGCACTTCAAGAATTTATTCAGAAGGATTCAGGGATTCTGTAGGATTTTGAAGATTATTAGATATCTTAAGGTATTTCCAACGATTTTGGGATGTTTAGGATTTTTCAAAACATTATATAAATTTTCAACTAATTTTTTCAAAAAGGTAAGGGATTTCAAAGAATTTGACAGACTTAGACTGTTCTTAAAAATTAAAAAAAATTTTTTTTTCAATATTTCCAAAAATTTTTAAGTATTTAAAATAGAACAGATTTTAAATAATTTGAAATATTGTTGTGTATTTGAAAAGATGCGAAAATTTTTTTATAAATTTCAATCATTTGAAAGCATCCTAGAGGATTTTAAAGACTTTAGAGTACTTTCAACATATTGTTATAATTTAAAGACATTCCAAAGAATTTGAAAGATTTTAGTGTATTTTTAAAAATTCTAAGGAATTTTCAAGAGCTTCAAACAATTTTTAACAATTTTAAACACTTTTTCAGGATTTAAAATATTCTATTGTATTTTGAAGGTCTTAAAATATTTTAAAAGATTTTAAAGAATTTTAAAACTTTTAAAAAGTTTTAAGAAATTCAAAGAATTTGGAATATTTTAGAGTTTTTTTTATTCAAATGGATTTTTAAAAGCTTAACAAAATTTTAAGGGATCTCTAAAAAGTTCAAAGGATTTTGAATATTCTAAAGTGCTTTAAAAGATTTCAGGGGGTTTTCAATTTATATCAGTAATTTAATGAGTGATTTGCAAAAATTTTAATAATTTTATGTGATTTAAACAAATTTGCATGCTTTCGTAATGAATTTTATAAAATTTCAGAAGGTATACCACGATTTTACAGGACTTATGAGGTTTTGCATATATGCATATATTTTAGGGTATTGCGAAAGATTTAAAGGCATTTTCAAGAGATTTCAAACTTTAAAAAAATATTTCATGATTTCATGATTTTATAATATTTCCGAGGGTTTAAATGATTTTAAGGCATTTTAAAACCCCTCAAGGTATTTTAATTAATTTCCGAGTATTTTAGTGAATATTATAAGATTTTACAAAATTTTACAGAATTTTATGATTCTTAAATGGATTTCAAAGAATTTATTTACAAGAAGTGAGGAATTTTGTAGAGTTTCAAAGATTTGAAGAGATTTTTAAATATGTTGTGCAGTTTATTTGAATTTACTTAGATTTCACACTGAATTCTCAGTAATTTATCCTAGATTATTTTTAATTCTTTTCAATTTTTAAAATTAAGAAAAAAATAATAATTTCATTATCATATAATCACCAAATTCTACTTACTAAATTTAATGAGTTTTTACACTCTGAAATTGTCTTTAATCTACTTAAAGTTTTTTTCTCAATTGACCTTAAATTTTTATAAATATCATCAAATTCTTTTTTCTTAAATTTCTTTATATTCACTATATTTTTACTGAAATCGATGGAATTTTTTTGATTTACAACATTTTTTCCAATTTACTTGAATTGTTTTCAAATCTTATTTTTTGATTTTTTCACGTATATTAGGCTGTATCAGCCCTGAGAATAATAATTTGAAAATAGATAAATTTTAATTTAAAATTGTTTTATCACATTAATAAAAGATCCTCTATCAAAAATTTTAAAAGATTAAATTTTTGTTTTTCAAATATAGGAAAAAATAAAAAATTATTCTGGCAAAAGTCAAGGAATTTTGAAAATAAAGTTTTTCGACCACTGCTTAGTGGACAAATGATTCACAATTTACTGGATTTGAAAAAATCAGAAAGCCTGATTGAGTATTAAAAAAAAATTATTGATAAAAAATATTTCTGTATTTTTTTCTAAGATGATTCTGAAAGTTTGATGTATTGAATTTGTTCATAAATGTTTCAATTGTAAAAAATTTAAGCTTCAATTATAATTTATAATTTTTTTAAATTTTAATATTTTAATTGCAATGCTCCTGAATATTTCATGATTCATAATTGTGAATTTGATAGAAGTTATTTTTAGAAATTTTTTGCAACAAAGAAAATTTGTTCCATGAAGAGGTACCCATGATATTGCTGTTCACATTCCAAAAACATGTAGCATGCAATTTATTTTAGATTTGCCCATTTCTTAAATTGAAATGATTCTGGGGGGGAGGAGATTTGATGTAATTTTCAAAGAATTTT
>JAUELO010000031.1:1783896-1797002 GCA_032357855.1 Amphibolips quercusostensackenii | reverse complement strand
GTTACTCGTTAAACCTAGAAGACTCACACTCATTTCTAAAAAAAAAAATTAAAATCCGTCAAGAATTGTACTGACGGGTGATTATTATCTAAAAAGGTGCTTCTTACTTCTAGTGTAGAATAATTAAATTATTACTAAGTAAAACATAGGTTTTTTTATTGACAACTTTTGCAAAATTTGAATTGTTATTTCTAATCTAGAAAAAAAAAACGTTTCACTCTATGAAAAAAGGGAATAAAATTCATGCTGGCTGATTGTTGCTCTCGATTGGATACTGTGTTAAATTTGGAATGGAAATACCTTTGACAAACGATTGCCTTCTGCGATTTAACTCCACATGCGAGCCTTTGAGCGTGACAAATGCATTTCGGCGAATTTAGCTTGCACGTCGTTTACAATTTCAATGCTGGATGTCTTCGAGTGGAATTATTCAAACTCGCATTGTGCAATAATTCAAAGTAATACGCGAGAGAATCAAATTCAAAATTTATATTTTTAAGTTTAATTTTTTTTTTATTTTTACATAGTTAAGACATTAAATTAACTTAAATTAATATTTTGTTGTAACAAAGCCTACAAGAAAAGGAATATTTGAGATAAGACTGATTAATGCTTCAATAACTACAGATGAGAAAGTCTAACAAACTACTATAATAATAAGTTAATCCATTCACGAAACTGGAGGAAACATTTCAAGAAGCAATAAAGTCGAAATTAATGTTGTCTTACGAAATTTGTTCTTGGAAGTAAGTCTTCAAATATCTAGCTCAGAAAGGTTCTTCGAAACAGTGGATTTTGAATAATGTTTTTACGTATCAATTTTGAAAAACTAAATTCGAGTACGAGTTTCATGGATAGAAATGGAGTTTATCAAAAAGAAGCATTGAATGCATCTTTTTACGAAAATGGACGCAAATTATCCTCAAAAATAATATTTTTTAGTAGAACGGGGGATTTTAAAATCAAGGTCAATCACGCGTTATATCAAGCTTGTACTGAATGTATATAAAAGCATTTCAATGTAAACACAATTCAAATTCAGTGTCCAATAGGCGATCCTGAAAAAACTCAATGTTTCCTTTATGGCACGTACCCTTGACTTCTTTTATTTGGTGATAAAATAAAAACATATATTTTTTTTCTTTTAAAAAAAATGTTTAACCTGTTGCCTTTAGCAATGTCAGAATGATTAAAATGAGTGATTAGTGTTAATTTTCGTAAATGCAATAATTGTTTGCCTGGAAATAGAACATGGTACCACACTTAAAAAAAAAATGATCCAATCAGACTAGAAATATTACCCCTTGGCTCTAAAAGACATCCTTTATAGTTTATAGGGGTTGAGATATTATATTTAGAAGATTTTTTATGCCATTCATGGGATTTTTTGTTACATAAACAACTGAACAAGATTTTTTTGAAATGCAATTAATACATATGTAATTTAAAGTTCAAGTCAATTTTTTGCAGTAGTTTTAAAGTACACACATAAGTGTTTAAATATTCAAGTTTGAATTATAATATAATTGTATGGGATTTCAAACAAATGTGTTTAAATGTGTTTTACATTCTAGGATACCCTAACATTAGGATGAAATTTGTAATGCTATTATTTATTTCATTGAAATTAATTTGAATTACCTTTTAATAATAATTGTTAAATAATGATAATAATAAAATAATAATTATAGCTTCTTCCACTGGTTACACTCTTTTATAAGCTTAGGGCCTGTTATACACCAATCCCGATTCTTCTCTTTGGCAAATCTAGCTTTAAAAGAGGACATTTCTGCACTGGATTTGCAAAAACGGCTATTTTCGCTTGTTCCCACTACAGCATCTAATAAACTTGTGTAGCGAAATCAATGACCATTGATCCTTTGAAACTGCGGTTTAGAGATCTAATTTTTTTAGCTAAGCTTGTCGTAAAGGAGACTAGGAATTGGTGTAAAAGTTACAATAATTGCAAGAAAAGTGTAACTAGTGGAATAAGCTATTAATAATTATTGTATACAATTGCTCAACAGACCTAGGTATTTTGAGTCATTTCTCATTGAAAATTCGTTTAAGACCCAGATAATAATTTTAGCGCACCATGCGAGCGTGGCGCAGGCACGCGTGCATATTTTCACGCACGACGTGCGTTCAGATCAGCACGCGGATGTGTCCTTTATAGCGGCGTATATGCCAAGCATGTCGTGCGAGGCACGTGGGTGCGCACATGAAGTGAGCACTCAGTGTGCGTACGAGAAAGATTTTTAAATTGTTTATTTACAATAGAATAAAGTACCAAAAAGATTTAACTTCAAATATTTATTTAAGAAATGGAAAATTATTACATATTTAATAGGGGAACGAAACCAATTACCGAATGAGATCTCATTGTCTAAGGTCAAAGATAAACTAGGTTTTTATATTTTTACTATTTTTGCTAATTCAGGTAATTCAAAAGCTTGTAAATGAGACTTATTCAATGTCTTGAACTAATAGAAATTACATTTAAATATATAAAACTCGTCAAATCTTGCACACACCAATATGCATTAACGCACACGAAATTTTACCACGAATTTTAACCTTTACAATAATCAGGTTTAACGTCATCTTTCTCTTTTTTCCTCAATAAAGTGAAAAGTAAATTAATGAATTGTTAAATTTCGGGTTTATGAAACGTTTTATACTCATATTAAATGCATATGAATGTAAAAAATTTTAGAAAATAAGTAAGTGTTGTCAGTGTCGAACCGTCTATTACTTTAAAAAACAAATATTAATATTCGCGAGATGGCACCTAAGTCGTTATCTTTTCTTGCACCTTTCAAAATTCTGAAAAATAATTATCCTTTCTGATTAAAAATTGAACTATTTTATTGCAAATTTAAAAAAAAAAATTTTATTTCGTTGACAATACAACTTGGTCAAAAATTTAAGTACTTGGTTGAAAGTGAAACTATTTTGCTAAAAATTAAATTTTTTAGTTGAAGATTGAACTATTTTTGTGAAAATTCGTTTTTTTTTGCATTAAAGTATTTTTTTCAAACTGAAAATTTACCTTTTTCATTTTTTGTCAAACACTGTTTTTTTGTAGTTGAAAAAGTAAACTATTTGTTTGAAAATTCATGTATTTTGTTGAAATTTTTTTTGTGGTAAAAAAATAATCTCCTTGATAAAAAATGATGCATTATTTTGGTTGAAAATCCATCTCTTTTGTTGAAAATTTATCAATTTTGTTAATAAATCTTTTTTTTTGTTGAAAAAAATTTTTGTTGTTGTAAACAACTTCAAGGTATTTCAAAGGATTTTGTAGGATTTCAAAATATTTCACGGGATTTCTAAAATAATTTTTATGAAATTTTAAAGGATTCTAAGCGATTCCCAAGATTTCAAGGAATTTTTAAGTATTTCAAGGAATTTCACAAGATTTAAGGATTTTGATAAATCTACAAGGATCTCAAGAAATTTCAAAGATTTTTTGTACAGAAATATAATGAAATAGTTTTAATTAAATTATACTTAAAAGCTTTCAAATAGTTTATATTTTTCAAATGGATTTTTCTGTTTTCCAGAGATTTTAAGGGATTCTTAAGAATAACAAGTAGTATATAAAATGCCAAAGGATTCCAAAGAATTTTGTAGGATTTTCAAAGATTTCAAAGGATTTTCAAAGAACTCTGGAAAATAAATGAAAGTTCATTGAATTTCTAGGGATTCTTTACGATTCCACAGAGTTCAAGCGATTTTAAGGTATTTGAAGGAATTTCACAAGATTTCAAGGATTATATTAAATATCCGAGGATTTCAAGGAATGTCAATGATTTCTAGGGACTTTCACAGTTTTCTTAGAAAACTTTAATTAATAATTTCAATTTAAATTATTTCCAAGGGCTTTTAAATGACTTATACTTTTTTAAATGGATTTTTACGGTTTTTAAAGATTTGGAGAGATCCCTAGTAAATTTCTAGGAAATTCAAATGATATACTAAATTTCAAGGAATTTCTAGAAAACTTTAGAAAAGAAGCGCAATTGAATTGAATTTCTAGGGATTATTAACAATTCCACAGACTTCAAGTGATTTTAAAGTACTCAAAGGAATGTTGCCAGATTTAAAGGATTTTATTCAGTTTATTTTTTTCTTTAATCTATTATTAAATGGTTTAATTTTTATTCCAGGAATTTGAAATGATTTATACTTTACGAAATGAATTAAATTTTATATGAAAGGATTTCTATTGATTTTAACGAATCAGGGACAGAAGATTAAGATTTATAGGACCTCCAATTATTTTAAAAATATTGAGGGATTTTAAAATTTAAATGTATATTAACAGATTGTGATAGATTTCAAAGATTTTAATAAATTAAAAAATATGTTGAAGGTATCAAGGAAATGCACATGATTTCGAAAGGTTTTGAAATAGATTTCAATTGAACAATCTAGGGTATTCATAGATTTTTGCTGCATGAAATTTGTTTCTGCAGGATTGCTGTTTGTGTGTACTTTAATATGATATTAGAAGTGAGCTACAATCAATCGTTTTGTGTCGTTTTTAATTTTTTTACATTAATTTCTTTAATATTTTTGTATTATTAATTCTGAAGCTGATTACCCTATAATTTTTTCTATATAATGATTTTTTATAATGAATTTCCCAGAATCAATGGAATCGTTTGCATTCTCATGCAAAATTTTGTGATCTTGCTATTTAGTGTGCACCAGAAATTCGAGCAACTAACACCTTGATAACAGTATGAAAGTGAAAGTAAAATAATATGTGGAGAATGATGATAGCTGTTTTCAGAATACCGTGTGTCCAATATCATTTCCGTAGGTGGAACAAACCGATTTAAAAGTTTTGACCCGCTCCCACATAAAGATAAGGTCTCGCTATGTGCTGTAATTTCTAATGAGAAGAAAACAACAGTTTATGAGGAAACAAAAAATAATAAGATTTAAAGAATGATAATATTCCTTTCATAATGCCTTGTGCCCAATATCATTTCCGTATCGACGTGATGTATACGTTCTGACGGTTACGAGCAAATCAAAATAATATTGAGACAAGATTTGGCTAAACACGAATAATTAGAGCAAAAAAAAATTATTTTGTTTGAAATTCATAGAATATAGTCGCAATTCTAGAGACTAGTCGATTAAACAATATATTGAATAGATTCAAAGAAATTTTTTGGTTGCATCTGATATTTTATCTACAAAAATACTTGGTTAAAACAAACAAAATTTGATTTGACCGAACAAGCCTTTGTGTATATCAATCAAAACTTTGGCTAATCATAAGCAATGTCTTTATTTGATTGATTCAGCTAATTTTTAAGTGAATCAACTTAACATTTCGTTAAAAAGTACATTGTTTATAATACCTAGTATTACAATTATAATGAAAGAGAAAACATAAATTAATAACATATCAACTATAGAGTGCAGATAATTTTATTAAAGAACATATGGTTTTTATCTTATTATTTTTTATTCCATTATTATTATGATAACTCCGTACCAAAAAATTCACTCTGGTCCATAGCGCTTCTAGTGTTCCAGGATGCAACTAGTGAATTTTTCTCTAATAGTCATTAGATATAAGAAATATTATCATCCTTTGCAATAACAAGCATGCCTTTTTTCACATAAAGAAAATATATTTTAAAAAAAGCAACGGTGTCAAAATGTATCAAAACAAAATTAAGCCCTAATTGTTTTATAAAAAGTAATACAATCATTGAAAGCATTTTAATTGTTTTTCAGTTTTGACATTGATCAAAAGAGTGAACGTAACTGAAGTTCAAAATGAGTTTGTAAGAAAATGTCCCAAAAGGAACATAAAACTCTAGTTTTATATGTGTTCGATTAACAGTATTATCATTCCGTTCTTGACGAATAGATAACTAGTTTGGATGTTTGTAGCTCCATCTTTTTAAAAATCTTTTTAAATTTTAGAAATGAATTGCCATGCAGACAATCGATTTTAAGGCAAATGCTGAAAATCCGGTTTAGGCAAACTATACACTTAATCCTATGGCATTAAAAGTGCAGCAGCTCAACTCAATTGATACGAAAATCTCTCATAATATAAGGAAACAAAAGACTGTTCCATTTTTGGGTCATTTAGTTGCATATAAAATTGATACCTTCAGATAAATTGTGTACTTATAAAACCGTCGATGAAAAAGGTCCTGGCATCCTGGCGCAGAATTAAAAATTAATTTTATTTTGATCGGAATCACGTTAAATTATTCGAATGTTAAGAGTGCGTTTAAAACAGTATTGGGTAAGTATTTTTTTCAATAACTAGTTACAGTTAAGCTACTTGTAACTGTAACTACTTAAACTTACTGAATAAACTAACTATAGGTTACTTAAAAAATTACTTTTTTCACTTTCCTAATATTACTATCTAAGAATCAAAATAAATAAGATAATAATTTATTAAAACTTAATTTAAAAAGAAATAGGCATCAAGGTAAACGACATAGTAATTATGACCTTTGTCTCAGTAATAATGACGCCAATTTTCTTGCTTTTTATAGAATTTAAATTGATTGAAATTCAACTTTTTACTTCAACATAATAAAAATAAATGGATTCTATCAATAAGTGCTACTTCTAACATACTTTTTTTAAATGTATTCGAACTATAGCTAAGTTTTACCATTTTTGAGATTTTTGCGAGTAGTGGGTCATTTACCTTAGTCAAATAAACGAAAAATATACAATTTATTTTGACAAGTAAACAGCAATGTATTTTTAGAATGAATTTTAAATTAAGTAAAAGACATGTCACTCAGAATATCCTCCGATATCAGTTTCTGAACCGGTTATGTTTTTCTGCATTATTCCGTGAGATCACCAGAATTACTTGTTTAATTTTTATCATCCTTCAAAAGTAATATTTCATATTCAATTTCAAATTAAAATGATGACTCACGTATTCAATTTAAGCAATTATACTTTCCTGTTTTATGGTACCATGCAGAAAAAAAATTGACCCAATTAGACAAGAAATACTACCCTTTGGCTTAAAAAACAAACCTTTATCAAGGTTAAAATATTACATTTTGGAGATTTTTCACGACATTTTTTGGATTCGCGGTACTTAAACGACTCAACAAGAAAAATAAATCAATATTTTATTTTAACCACTATAAAGGGTAGTTTTTGACGCATAGTGGTAGTATTTTTGGTCCGATTGGGTCAACATTTTTTTTACGTATGGTACCATGAGTTACATTTCTTGATAAACAATTATTATATTGATGAAAATAACACTTATTAATAATTTAAGTTATTTTGAGATAGTTGCAGGCCACAGGACCACGGTTAACATTCATTTTAATAGGAATAAGAAACATCATGTTGATTTTCGGGACTACTTGGTTAAAAATGCAACAGTTTGGTTAAAAATAATTCTTTTTTTAGTATTTTATAATTTTTGGTTGAAAATAAACTTTTTTGTTGAAACTGCAACAAATTGTTTAAAAGTCATCTTTTTCGTTTGATAATTTAACTTTCTTGCTGTACATTTTTCTTTGTGAATAGAAAATTCGTCCTTTTGGGTTAATGATTAACAATTTCTCGTGGAAAGTAATTTTGTTGTTGTTGAAAATTTATCTCTATTCGTTTTTAATTGACATCGTTGTTAAAAATTTAACTATTTTGTTGTTTATTCGTCTCTTTGAATGAAAAATTAATTTTTTTGGGTTAAAAATTTATCTTTCTTGGTAGAAAAGTAATTTTTCTTAATTTAATATTTCTTGGCTTTAAATTAATGTCGTTGTTGGAAACTGAAATCTCTTCAAAACAACCAATTTTTTTATTTTGAATTCAACTATTTGGTTTCAAATTTATCTTTGTTGACTAAAAATGAACTTTTTCATACAAATTAATCTTTTCCGATTCACAAATAAACTGTTTTCTAAAAAACTTGACTCTTTATCGTTAAAATTAAACTATTTTGTTAAAAAATTTTTTTTCAATATCAGCTATTTGATTTTAAGCATTAAGAATTGAGAATTAAGAATTGATATTTTTTGGTCGAAAATTCAACTACATATACTTGGTTAAAGGTGGTACTTGCTCACTTGGTTAATAATTTATTTTATTTGTTAGGGTTTCATCATTTTAGTTAAAAATTCATCTGTTTGTCGAAAATTGAACTATTTGGTTGAAAATTCACGTATTTTGTTAAAAAAGACTCTTTTTTGGTTGAATTAAACGGTTTTTGATTTTGAAGATAAATACTTTGTTTAAAATATCAATTCAATTATTATATTTTTTGTTAAAAATTTATCCATTTTCCTGAAAATTTAACTACACTTTGTTGAAAGTTGATGAAAATTCATTTTATTATTGAAAAATTCACCTCTTTTAATAAAAATTTCACTTTTTTGTGAATTTTTTTTTTAGTAGAAAAACAATTTTTTAATTTGCAAATTTACCTATTCCATTTTTCGGTGAAAATTTATATTCTTAGTTTAAAATTTAACTATTTGGTGAGAAATTTACTTGTTTGTTAAAAATTTGTGTCTTCGGGTTTAAAATTCAACTGTTTCGTTGAAAATTCGCCTTCTTGGGTTAAAAACTCAAGTATTTTGTCGAAAATCCATCTCTTATGGTGGAAAATTGTTAGTTTTTGGTTGTAAATTTAATTATTTTGTTACAAATTAACCTGTTTTGGTAATAGATTCAACTCTTTTGTTAACAATTCTCATTTTTTATGAAATTCAACTGTTTTGGTTTGAATGAAAAATATTTTTTGTTTAAAAAATTAATTCACCTCTGTTAGGTTTTTCGTTGGAGATTTATATTTTCTTGTTGAAAGTTCAGCCATACTTTGTTAAAAATTTAACTACTTTATTAAAATTTTTTTTTTTTAATAAAAGTTTATTATTTTAGTCGAAAATTCATATTTTTGATTGGAAATTAAATTATTTTATTGAAAATTTGTTTTTTTTTTTAATTAATTTCTCTAACTGAAAATTCAACTATCCTTTTTTCGGCTGAAAATTGATCTTTTCCACTTAAAATTTCAACTATTTGGTTGAAAATTTATGTACTTGTTTGTGAAATCATCTTTTTTGTAGAAAAAAAGCTTTTTCATTGAAATTTCAACTACTTGATTAAAAGTGGAAGTACTTAAAAATTATTTTCTGTTGTTGAAGATTCATCACTCCAGTTGAAAATTCATCTTTTTAGTTAAATATTTAATTATTTTGTTAAAAAATAATTTTTCTCGTTTAAAAGTTAATCTTTTTAACAGAAAGTTTGACAATTACACTTTCGGTTGAAAATTAATCTTTTTCATTCGAAAACTTTAATATTTTGTTAAAAATTCTTCTTTTTTATTAGCGAAAAATTATCCTTCTTTGTTGAGAATTCATCCTTTTGGTTGGAATTTCATCTGCACTTGGAAGAATTTCAAACTACTTTGTTAGAAATAATTTTTCTTGTTAAGGATTTATTATTGTAGCTTTCAAAATGAAAAACGAACAACATTTAATTAAAAAAGTACGAATTTTATTTCTATTTACACTTTATTTTTCGGTGGAAAACTAGATTTTCTTCGAAATGGAAATATCATGTCCTTAAAACCCCCATAGAAATTCAGAATGGGCGATAAACATTCGATAATAAAAGCTCAAGTCGATAAAGCGTAAAAGTAACGAGGGCCTAGAAGCGTAACAGTTAAATTGTTTTTTTTTTTCTTGAATTGCTTAGTAAAGCGTAATACGATAAGTGCGCAACGATCTTTCTTCCATTTAGGAATCGTAATATACGGAATTTCGATGCTTCACAGGTCGATTATATTCCACTTAGTCGAAGGCGTAGGAGGCCAATCAAGGAGTTTCTACTTTTTTTCCACGATCTGCACAATGAATAGTCGTGTAGGCGCTCAATTGGATGGATTGGGTGAAAAACGATACATTGCAGATTACAAATTGTATGCGATGAAGGCTCGACAATAGCTTTCCCGTTATGGTGTCATGGTCATCTGAATTTTACATTGAAAAAAACAATAGATGTTGGCAATTTAACAAGCAAACTTATAATTAAGGGTATTTATTTTATGTTATTTATTTTTATTTATAGATTACAATCAGTGCTTCGAGCCAATTATGAATTGAGTCTTCTATCTTCAATTTTCATATTTATTTTGTACTGTCATATTTCATAATTTTTATTATTTTGCTTATTATGTACTTATTAGGTACAGGAAGATTTGGTACTTGGATATATCATTCTGTGGTCAAAATTGAAGAACTAATATTTTAAAGTTTAACTAAGAACAAATTTTTAGATTTGTTACAATCATTCAAAGGTTACCTGCGAATTCTGGAAATTGAAAAAAAATTTTTTTGAATGGTTGTGTCTAATCGTCCCGAAAAATTGGGGGACTTAGAAAAGGGTATGGGCAAGTCGTTTCGAATTTTCGGGACGACTAGCCAAGCGTATGGAAAATATTGGACTTGTCATCACAAATTTCAGGACAAGACACTTCGTTTTTGAATATTTAGTCGTTTTCGAACAAGCGTAGGTATTTGATGCATTTTTTTCTGGCCTAGATTTTCTTGGTACTTCAATTGATCCCAAAAAAATTAAGAAATGACAAAATAGCGGCTGTTTTTCAAAAATGTTTGAAAGTGGATTTTTTTGAAAACACCTCTTTTTAATATTTTTATTTTTGATAAATATTTGGTAATATATACTACATGTATTTTCAGTTTCGTTCTTGGAAAACCGCTCCTTTATATTAAAAAAATATATTTCAGAAAAATCGATTTTTGCTTGTTTTATCAAAAACGGCAAAAGGTAAACAAAATTTTCAATAAGTACATACCAGGTAAACAAAAATATTTGGAAGAAATTCTGCACTTTAATTAATTCTATCGGAAATATCTCTTGCTCTTTTGTGATCTTTTGCATTGTTCATAAGAAAAAAATATATAAACAAAAATATTTTGCAAAGTTTCAAAAACGGTAAATGTCTGATTAAACCGATAAGATGCTTTTCTCATATGAAGAGACTGTAAAAAAATATAAGAAAAAAATAATGAAGGTGGATCTTTCCAGAAAAACTTATTTATTTTTTTATATAATTTTTAAAATATAAAAAAATAATTTTCAGGAAAACCTCACACTTTTTTTAACTAAAATATTTCTCAAAAACCTTATGTTAATAAAAAAGACATCCTATCGATTTCATAGGGGCCTAACCATTTGTGAATCTGGATTCGGAGTTTTAAATCAGTATTTGAAATATTGTAGCGATATATAGCAAATATTTATACTAATATAGACAAATTAAAAAATTTAAATTCTTTTTAGACGCCTTTATGAAATAAAATATACATATTGATAATTTAATTTGCCTTGTGGTATGGTTTTCCTAATTTAAATTTTCAAATTGGAAACTTTGAGAACATTTTTTTTTGGTGTAAAATTCATTTAAAGAAAAATTCTAGAATAGTTGCGAAATTTCAAGTAGTTAAAAACATTTAAATAGGTTTAAGGTTATTTATTATTGCATTATTACACACGGATACTTTTATTTAAAGTAAATGAATGCAAATTATTATATAAAATTATTTTTAATTAACAATCATAAAAAGTTGTGAAGACTTTGTGGAGACGTTGCTTGCTGGTATATATAGCTTATATCTTTACAGTTTTCCAAAGAAGTCTACTCGAATATCTGAAATAATATTTTTAATTTTATCACTACAAAACTTAATAAACCTAATTTAATAATTGTCATGTATATTCATTAAAAAAATAGCTAATACATAAATTAGTACATATAAATATACTTTAGTTCATAATGCAATCAATCACACTAGGAATTAAATTTAAAAAAATTAAAGACTAACTTTAAAAAATGCATAAAAATTAAATAAAAATATGTGAGTAATAATGCATGAATAATAATGTTTATCATGCAATCAATCTCACTGGAATTTGAAAGTTTGCTTTAATTTCTAACTTCTGTCTAAAAAAATCAGTCAAAAATAAATTGAAATAAAATAAAATAAATAAAAATAAATTCGTCAAATCAAGATTGTTTGATACAATGTTTTATCCTCTCTTTTCAAATTTAATCTTTGTACATAAAAATATACAAGTTTCGGCTCATGCTGCTTTCTCTTAATTTTTTTCTGGTTTCAAACTAAATTAAGACATTTAGTTTTGGTTTATTTCTTAAATAAAAAATTATTAACGACCTGAAATAAGGAATTTTTCTCTGTGTTCTAACCGCAATTCAAAAGCTGTCTTATCATTGTCTTATATTCACATAATTCAAACAAATATTATTCTGCACCCTTATGTAGTCCGCATAATTGGTAACAGGTCGATGCATTTGGACATCCATAAGTTTTACCATCAGTTGCGCAAATTGGGTTGTCTATGCATCGCTAAAGGAATAATTTTTTTTATTTATGCTTGAAATCTTTTTGCGAGACTTCATGGGGGATAAAGTATTATAAGTTTAAACTTACATCGCATTCTATTTGACAAGTTTCGATCTGTGGACCTTGAATCTTTAAATCTTTCGGATTGAACGTTATAAACTTTTCCAAGAAATATAATGTTATTAGTTTAATTAATCAATAAATTATTCAGAGTTTTTATAGTTCGATTATTTGCCTTTGCAAACAAGTTTCATGAATATTAGGAGGTATTTTCTAGGTCTTGCGGTCTTCAAGTAAAATAAAAAAAGGAACTGCTTGAAAGTTCGGTTATTAATTTTAAAGTTTTAGCGTGCCTTTTTCAAAGTAACCTTGACAAATAAAATAATAATATATAATGTAATAATAAAAATGATCTACATGTGTGAAAAAATAAAAGTCAAAATACAAAAACGACCTGAGTTAAACATTTTGAAGGAAGCTGAAAATTTTACTTCTAGAGTCAGTGAAGGTCAAATTTTAATATAATTTTAAAGTATAACTCTAATTTATAAAATTATATTAAAAACAAATATATCATGTTTTGGGACAACGCAGAACAGATGACGAAGCAGAGGAATGAAGTTCATTGAAGCTGTCAATAAAGTAATAAGCATAAGAGATCGTTCATAAACTACGCTACCAATT